>NQLW01000024.1:518017-540989 GCA_002312845.1 Kalanchoe fedtschenkoi
GACGTTGATTTCTGGACTTCAAAAAGGGTTCACTCAGTTAAGCACCAATCTGGCGCTGCTGCTGCTCTATTCAACTTTGCAGGTATTGATTGACTGGTTCAATTTGGAATGTTTTGGGTTCTGAGCGACTGTTGTTGTCTGTAGCAGCAGAAGTTGAGATATCATTTTAAGATCAATCGTGCCCCTTCTGCTGTGTTGAGATCGAGCTTGCTGTCTTCTGCGCCCATCATGAAATGGGCTTGAAATTATTCTCGGTTGTTTAGTCCGTGGGTGTTTGATTTTGAAATGGTGCTTTTAATAATAACTGGGCGTTTTAATGCTGCAGGTTTGCAGATCATCACTGTGTGCGCGAGCTTGTGGGAACCATTGCTGCAATTCTGCTGGATTGCGGGATGGCTAAACAAAAACAACATTGCTGAATTCATGTGAACTCATACAAGCAGAACGCATAGGTAACCTTGCATCTTTATTACGAACAACCTCAGTGAAAGTGTGAACTTACGTGTTATTTTGCTCTAATATTCCACTCTAAGTCGACATGTAATATTTTGTAGAAAGCGGTCTTTTCAACTCAGCTGCGAAATGGCTTTTTTTAATATGCTTTTGTTATATAATTCCGAAAACGCATTGGCTAACTATAGCAAGTCAATGAAAGCATATCTCCTCCATCCTTTTGTCTGTCATGTAGATTTAATGTGCCCTTATTTGCTTGTCCTCCCTCCGTTGATTAAGCACTTCCATTGCTGTTCAGTAGGGTCATTGTCAAGCTTTCCTGTGTATTAAGTAAGAGCTGGCAAGGATGCATTATCCGTCTTTACTCTCGTGCGGGAAAATAAGTTATGCGTGAAGTAGGAGAAGTGAGAGTTTTTCCAAAGGGCGATCACATTCTTAGGACATGTGATTAGTCATAGAAAGGTGCAGATGGACGGATGAAAAGTCAAATCAGTTCTAGCTTGCAACGGCTATAACAAAAGTGGTAGAGTTTTGTTCATTTTTGGAATTGGAAACTACTATATGAAGTCATAGAGAGTTATTCCAATATCACTTCCCCATTAATGGATCTTAATAAGAAGGATGTTGTATATTAGAGGACAGAAGAATGCATTAAGGCATTTGAAAATTAAGGTGGACATTGGACAAAACATGTGTTTGAACTCTCTAAGTTTGATAGACCCTTTGAAATCCACACAAATGTATCAGATCGAGCATTTAGGAGAGTGTTGGTGCAATACAATGCCAAGTAGCATTTGGAAGTCGAAAACTTAAGAATGTGGAAAGTTGATATTCTACCCACGAGAGGAAAATATTTGTGATGATGTAGTGCCTTCCAACTTGGAAGCATTATTTATTCCTGACATGACAATATCATCATAGCATCCATAATGTGAAAGTCCTAACATCCAAAACAGAGTTAAAGGGTTGCAAAGTAGATGATATTAGTATTACATCATAAAGTGAGACACAAATCAACGGGGATTTGGAGTGTATGTGTCGGGACTTCTTCTTGAATGCTTTGATCTTCTAGTTGGAATTTGAAATTGAATAGACAGAGTAACATGTGATAATCCAGTTAAATCAGCATCAGGTACATGACCTTCATCATCTTCCAACTGCTATAATGGATGATCATATCTATGGCCCCCATCCGATGCACTTCTACCTGCAGGTGGCAGTGTTTCCGTAGTCGAATGAAATAAAAATTGTTAATGAGTTAATTTAACCTTTTTCTAAACACTAACAATATAATTCATGAGTACCTGGTGGCAAATAAATCTTTAAATAATCAATATGAAGTACCACGCTCTCTTTCAAATCGTGCAACGAGCTCTTACACAAGTGGAATAGTTCATGCAAAATATGCTCCACCCTAGCACTTGCTTCACTTCAGAAGATTTCGCTTTACATGACTGAATCAATGTCTCTATCTTAAAAAAAAATTGAGAGTTATTTTATCGACAAATAAGTTCAGTCATTTAATTGTATGAAATGGAATCTATTTACGAAATTGGTACGCTCTAGTGTTGTCGACTGATAAGAGGGCATCTGAAAGGTGGGTGGTTGTATGAGTGCGTGGTTGTAAAAGACGACGAGTGATTTGCTCATACCAATCACTTTACTCCCATAATAAGCTGAGGTAAAGTCTGTGGAGCCAAATATCACAAACTACACTGCGAGTTCCATTGCTGAATCCACTTTACATGTTTGGCCAGCCAGTCCAACTTATCCTTGCACCGTGCCATCTTATGAACCTCAACATTGCTCTGACATGTAGGTCTAGTATTAAAGGAAAATAGCCAAACTTATGTAGCATCCATGATGACCAATGTCACTCCACCACATTAAAACATATCATAGGAACCACCGCTCCCTAAAAGCGTTTCCCAGCCAAACACATAGGGTTAATACCTTTGAACCTCTCTGCTTTGTGTAGAATCCATGCTAATTCTTTCGGATCCTAACAATCAAGTCGGTCATGATAGTAAATCAAAACTTACCGTGGCGTCTTTGCGTATGTCCGGGTGCTACCCTATCTCCTGCATCATGAAAAATAATTCACCCTCAAGTGTAATGAAATATGACAACGTAGATGGTGAAAAATTTATAATTACATAGCCGTAAGTAATAAATGGCCCCATCCCATAATCGAATGCTTATAGTACATGAGCACTAATCTATTATGGGCGTTCTATAGTCTCAACAAATTGGGCACTTGAGTGTTTTTGCAAGATGACATAAGTAGTATTCAAAAGTTAAAAAATGAAGGATGTAGAAAGTTGGTATTCTATCCACGAGAGGAAATGTCTATGATAGTGGAGTGTCTTCAAACTCGGAAACATTACTTGGAATTAAGATTCGTGATCTACTAAGAAGCATTACTTATTAGGGTTAAAATTCATGATCAAGATGGATAATGTGACAAAAACTTACATCAAAAAATAAAATAAGCTATCGAGAAGCAGAAAGATGGTAAGAGTTATTGGAAGAATTTGATTTTGCATTGGAACACAAGCCGAGATGATACGACTTGGTGGCTGATGTTATTAACAATGTGTTGGTTTGATGGTGTTTGATTTGTATGAAGTTCATTCATCTAATTTGTTTAAAATTATCATTAAACTCAGCCTTAGCTCTTTGATCTGATGGAGACCACGAAATCGACAGAGTCTAAGATATGTTGTAGGCATCCTCTAGGAGATGAATGTTACCAATTTTTTCTTGCCCAAAAAAGGGTTTTGGGCCTTGCGAGTATTAAAAATAATCAGCTTTCGATTTTTTGTTGAGGTGCCATTTATGATAGTAATCTTTCTGTCCAAATCATTCTTCTCCACAAAAGATTAATAAAACACATACTTAGAGGAAAACTTACAAGCATACTAAACCATAACATTAAGTAAATAATAATATCATTTTTAAATAAAATCAGAGACAACATAATTTAAAATCCACTATGCATGTTTCCATCACGAAGAACATTCACGACCCATCTTTTTGCGATAGATGGACCTCGGCCAAATGTCAAAATTACGGGCGTTACACCGAAAAAGATTACAGGTATTTGGATTAGTATGACAGCCCAACACAAAAGAAGTGAGTAATTGAACATCTTTTGCATCGCAGCTTCATCTTGACGCATGCCCGGATGGTTGCTCACATACCGACCTAGAAGGTCGGTAATCACATATGCATCAAGGAATAGACAAAATATCAATATAACAAATGTAGCCCGTCTGCACCTGTATTGAAATAAATAATAAAAATCAAAAAGTGAATGGAAGGATACATGCAAAAATTTGAAAGGGAATTACCATTTTAGGAGATTATATATACCCCGGTGCTCTCTCAGATTAACACTATCTTGTTGCTCTCTCGATATCAATGGAATACTGACGATGACTGTGTCTGACATGGTTGAAAACTACAGATCTCAAAAGCTCTAAAGCTTTAACGCAGCTGGATGAATCTATAAGAAGAGCTATTTGAAAGACTATCCAAACTACAATTAAAGTTGAAATTTACATCTACACGTTAGCAACAAAAACTTGAAAAAACAAAAGAATAATAATAATAAAAAAGTTAACTGTCAATTTCAAGCTTTGCAACACAGCCAACATCATTCTCAGATTACTAGTCAAATATGCCTAAAACCCATAACACAATCAATCAATTTTGTTGAAGGACAAACAGAGGGGAGTAAAAAAGCACTGTATTATTTTCTATTCAAATTAGAGTTAGAGGATGTGGTCAAAAATAGAAAACAATAGCAACTCAACCCCTCAATTCGATAGGAACCCCTTCAAAATCGAATCGGAACCTCAGACAGCGTCTATAACTTCCCAACGCGCACACACTCGGAATGAAAACCAAGGAGACAATTCGAATCACAGAAATAAGAGAGACACTCACCACACCACAGTCGGATCAAAGCGAATATGTATCCTTTTTTGATGCTTTCTTTCCTCGTAGGAGTGATGATGCTTTAGGTTTATCGACCTAATTTTACGTCCTGAAATTAAACAATTATCTCGGAACGCTTAGTTAGATATGTACTCGACAAAATCAATTTTAAGCACCGCAACCACAGCTAAGCTCATTCACCAGGGCTAGTACATGTGTATAAATACCCACCCCATCTTTGAATGAAATAACAAAATCAGGCGAGAAAAAAGCACAGCAGAATCTAAGGTTAGAGGATACAGTCAAATTGAAAGCTTATTCTAATTCTGACAGGACTTTACTAACAAAAAAAAAAACTGAGAGAAAAACAAAAAGAATAATAGAAAGGTTAATTAAATGTCGATTTCAAGCATAAATCATTACACAGGTTTACTACTACTCAAACACGCCAAGTACATATATGTATTAAAAAAAATCCGTCTCTGAATGAAACACAATACAATCAAAATTAGTTGTAAGACAAAAGCATGTGAGTAACAAAGCACATTAAGATTTTGTACTCAGACTAGGGCTAGAGGATGCAGACATGGTCAGTGTCAAATTGAAAAGAACACCATCTCCCCTGAACCCTCAATTCGATATTCATTCAATTTATGAAATCGAACCGCAACTTCTACCCGAGATCAAAACCTAATGGAGGAGACATATAATTGATTGAATTGGGAAATGACAGAATAAGAATAAGAGAGATACTCACCAGCCCCCGCCACGGAGGAATCGAAGCGCCACGACCCCGTCCGTCCTCGTCTTTTTTTTTTGGGTGCTTCCCGGTAAGAGTGATGATGCTTACTTATGTTTATCGGAGAAGTTTGCTGTCAAAGTTATACAATTATCTTCCAACACGTAGTTGGGACAATGCATGACAAGCCCAAATAAACTGATAGATATATCTCATAGCGGTGTTTGATGAATAGTTTGAGCTGAGGTTTTTATAAAGGGGTAAAACTCAAAAGGGGCCTGAACTATCACCGATTACCCAATTGTGGTCAGAACTACCATGATTTTCAAAAATGGTGCGATGAAAAAAAAATTGGACTGATTTTCTAAAATAAAATTTACCATTACATTCTTAACCTAATATTACTATTAGACTTAAATTTGTGTGCGAAAATTACATCGTTTGGTTATCAAAATAAATTATATTGTTTTGCGCACTTAAAGAAAACGACGTCTTTGGATAACCAAACGATGTAATTTTCGCACACAAGTCTAAGTCTTGTAATAATATTAGGTTTAGAATGTAATGACAAATTTTATTTTAGAAAATCAGTCCAATTTTTTTTTCATCGCACCCTTTTTGAAAATCATGGTAGTTCTGACCGCAATTGAGTAATCGGTGATAGTTCATGGCCCCTTTTGGATTTTTCCCCTTTTATAAAATAGTAGATGTTATGGTTCGACTGCTGAGGTTTTTTCCATCGCAGGATAAGAGTTATGTACCCGCTTCAGTGGTGACCTCCGTCATTTGATGGTGAATTGCTATTTTTTTTAACTCCGCTATGGTAAACATAGTCAAGTTGCTCATCTTACCGGTAAAATGTGTTAGATGCCTAACCCCTTGATTTTTTTGATAGGGAATTGCGATTTTGCTATCCGGTCTCTTCGGCACTGGAATCGGGTCATCTGTATATGTGTAAAACCTGTTAAACTACACTTCAAAAGCTCGTTAATTTCATACCGATGAATACGTCTGCGCTGACATTTTTTCGAATGGAATCGGGTCTTCTGTATATGTGTAAAACCTGTTAAAATTACACTTAGGCACTAACATGTGTCGGGAGTAGCAGGGTGGTCAGATATCTGCTAGGTTCATTATTTCTTTTCTATCCTTCGTAAATTCATAATAAAATTAAGGGGAAAAATCCAAAAGGGACCCTGAACTATCACTGCTTATCCAAATGCGGTTAGAACTATCATGATTTTCAAAAAGGATGCAATGAAAAAAAAAATTGAATTGATTTTCTAAATTAAAATTTACCATTACATTTCAAACTTAATATTATTATAAGACTTAAATTTGTGTGCGAAAATTACGTCATTTGGTTATCAAAAGACGTTATTTTTTTTATGTGCATAAAATGATATAATTTATTTTGATAACCAAACGATGTAATTTTCGCACAGAAATCTAATTCTTATAATAATATTAGGTTAGAAATGTAATGGTAAATTTTTTTTTAGAAAATTAGTCCAATTGTTTTTTCATCGCACTTTTTTTGAAAATCGTGATAATTCTGACCGCAATTAGATAAGTGGTGATAGTTCAGACCCTCTTTTGTGTTTTATCCCTAAAATTAATGCACGCACTTTTCGACCAGTTTTGATCATTGAATCCCGAACCTCGTGTTCACTGAATCTCAAATCAGCACCACTCTTATTCTAATAATTCGAAGACAAGCACAATTGTTTAAACAGCTTTAAAAATCATAGCATGCAAAATGTTCATAAGCAATACACCAAAATATCAAGTATCACTTCAAGATTACACAATACCAACAAAAGGTTTTTCAAATACGTTCATAGTCAACTTATCCCTTCACTTTTATATCATCAGATGATTCTCGATTAGTACTGCAAATTGCACAGTTGCAGTAATATACGGGAGGCTCCGGTATTCAATCTACCATTAACTTCTTGACTCATCAGGATGAGTAAATTATTATTAAAAACTTGTTAGTACTGAGATATTAGTTAGTATCATTATCTTTTCAGACATATAAAATTTAATTTAAATATTTCCTAAGTTTGTCATAAAAAAAATTTAGCGAGCTGAGGCTCTTTGTCCGTGGCCACCGACAATGTTTTTGATTTTTCATATGTGAGATCAAGTGTTGGTAAATGATTAACCATATTTAAATCGAAACCGATATTGCAAATCCAGGTTCTGAGTTTATGCTGTTGATTTTTGATATTGTTTAGCTCCGTGGATGGATATTGAGCCTATTGTATGTTCACATTTTCTATGTACTGTATTCTGAGTTTATCCCTAATGGACCACAGATGTTCAAATGAATTAGATACATTTATTGTGGCTTTCCAGGTTTGTTGAGTTGTTAATTTATTAAATATTTGAAATACTTTAAACTGGTTATAATGGTTAATGTCGCTTTTTACGTGAGAACATGTACTTATGATTGTGAATTGGATTTCAGATGCGGCATCTCTTATTCATACTGAAGAGATGCAGCTAGCTGAGCTAAAGAAAAAGATTGAAGAGAGTCAGAAAGAATTTGAAACTACGAGTGATGCGATTGAAAATCAGTGAACACAAATTGAAGCTGCGAGTAAGGCGCTGGAGAACCTAAAGTTGCTAAAAGAGATGGCTCAGCAAATAGAGAAGAAGTCTGAAATTGAACAAGTTAAGGATGATGCATCCAGCCAAACCATTGAGGTTGTCAATATTGTTGGATCTCTTATTAATCAGCTCAAGGTTAGAAAATCGTATAATTTATTTTGTTATTAGGGTATAATTTCAATATTAGTTTACTTATTTGGATACTGATATGTTGTTGTGTTTGATTGTTTTGAATTGTTTGTGTGAAAATCTTAGAAGAAGTTTTCTATTATGACCCCAATTATAGAATGAATAATATTTGATTTCCGCTCACTGATGTGATTATTCATGTTAACGTTTGATATGAATAACTACACTAATGAACGGAAATCAAATATCGTTCACTTCATAATTAGTCTTATTGAAAAACTTCTTCCAAGTTTTTCATGCATAAACAATCCAGACAATCAAACACAACAACATATAAGTAATCAAAAAGGTAAACTAATCCGAAAGTTATATTGAAATAACAAAATAAAATACACGATTTTCTAACCTTGAGCTGACCAATAAAGGATCAAATAATATTGGCAATCTCAATGGTTTGGCTGGATGCATCATCCTTAACTAGTTCAATTTAAGACTTCTCCATTTGCTCAGCCATCTCTTTTAGCAACTTTAGGTTCTCCAGCGCCTAACTCGCAGCTTCAATTTGTGTTCGCTGACTTTCAATCGCATCACTCGTAGCTTCAAATTCCTTCTGACTCTCTTCAATCTTCTTGTTTAGCTTAACTAGCTGCATCTCTTCAATACGAATAGGAGATGCCGCATCCAAAATCCAATTCACAATCTTAACAACATTTTCTTACATTACTTGCAAGATTAACCATTACAATCAATTTAAGTTTAATGTATTTCAAAATATATTATAAATTACTAACTCAACAAAACAAACCTGGAAAGCTACAATAAACGTATCTAGTTCATTCAAACATTTCTTGTTCATTTGCGGCCTGATATTCCTAGAAGCCACTCTCACAACTTCAAGCTGGTCTTCAATATTCTTCGTCAGCGCATCCAGCGTACTGACTTCACAATATAAATCACGCCACATCAAATATGTGAACAGAATAAGCTCGGAATACATCCACAGAGCTAATCAGTATCAAAAATCAACAACATAGACACAAAATCCATCCGCAGAGCCAGTCAATACCAAATAAACATAACATACGAAGTAGTGTACTCAGTCAATAACAAATAAAATCATGTATCCAGCAAATCAAATGATTAGAACTTTAAACGTGTTTTAAATCTACCAACTCTTTAGAAAACATGTCTTCCAATTAAAAACTAACACTTCACCAATTTGTTTCAGACCAATGTCTTCCAATTTCAGCTAAAACTTTATCAATTCAACTTGTAACATTTCTTTCATCACAAACTGAAATACTTTACAAAGACTATCCAAATGTCAGAAACATAAACAATTTGTAATGGTAAGATTAGCTTACCATAAAACAACTTCATAACTAAATTAAAAAAGGTAAGAGATGAAAAAATGCACATACATTAACCCAAAATAGCAACTAAAAATTAGGCCTGACCAACGGGATCAATAGTTGGATAAAAAAGAAGCAATAAGAAAACCCATAAATAGGGAGTATGCATGTTATACTTTGATGATTGAGTACTTTTTGCACGCAATTTAAAATCGATTTGTAACCAATCCTTTATATGAGTACACAACTTAAAAACCACTTTTTCATAAATATGGACCAAATTGGAAAGATACTAGCACATAGAATTCAAGACAACATTGCCTGAACATACAATTTGGAAAAGTAATCCTAATATAATCAGTATGCAAAATTTAAAAACGAACCAATAGTTTCAATAAAACCAAAACCCAATCAAAACATGCGGTTTGTTTCAGCTCGTTTAATTAATTCAAAAACTCTGTTTACAATTTCATGTACTAAAACTAAAATAAAGACTTTCTATATAAACCATAAAATTTGGGCACTATTTTGTATTATATACCCAATTAAATTTATATATTATCTAAATAGGTGATTTAAATTGGTTTAAAAAAATCTATATATCAAACAAAACCATTTGTAGTCATTGAGTCAAAAATAGAAACCATAAATAAACAGAAACCAAACCAAACCTATCGGACTATTTTGTTTCATAATATTATCAATTGTTTGGCACTTTAATATTATGATGGTTATGCTTTAATCATCTAACAACTCATGCTAGTCGGACAACTGTAGGAGACGCGCAACAAGCTGTATAACCAATGCAACTAGTGAAGAAATCAACACCTACGTAACCCCACTCAATCTGTCATAAGGTTTGCACACAGATAAATGTTGAACCCAACTGGAGCAGAAGCGAGCACAGAAAAGCCTTGTCTGTAACGAGGGGCACGATCAATAATCTTTAAGACTTGTAACTGTATCAAACCACTCAGATCAAGAAAGACACATGACTAAGTCCGGATTCACCATAAAAATCAACAACCGCAGATCCTAAATCCTCAAAAGTAACTTCACAAACAGATCAATGCAAACAGCGAACTACCTTCAGAGCACGACCGGCATTTTAACATAAAAAATAACTCACCATGGCTGGCTGCGGACGGCTTAATGTTCGAAAATAGTCTACGCGTTCGGGAAATCGAGCGGAGAAAAATGAAGCTCACCATGGCTGGCTGCGGACGGCTTCGCTTCAATCAACTGCAGAAACCCTAGCTCTGAGAGTGGACCTATTCATTTGACGACTGTATACGGCAGGGGGCATAAATAGTGGGCTGGGCCGTTTCGAACCTCTGGATTATATAGTTTTTTTTTAAATTTGGCTTTTTCGTTTCGTTCTTTGTGAATCTCCGCTTAGTTTGTTTTTCATTCTGACTTTTTCACAGTTATGAACTGCGAAAGTCCCTATTATTTTCGCTGCTCACAATCGCGAAAAGCTCCATATGATTTTCGTAGATCACAACTGCGAAAAATCATATGTCCGTGAGAATTAAGTGGACAATGACGTGAAATATTTTTAGGGTTTTAATTTTCGCAATTCGGAACCATGAAAATCTGTACGATTTCGCACTTTGCAACTGCGAAAAGGCTAGAATGGAAAAAAAACTAAACGGAGGTTCATAAATGATAGAGAATGAAGCGAAAAAGTCAAATTTGAAAAAAAATCTGGATAATATTGGTCTGTTTATGCTAATACTGAGAATAGTAGAAATAAAAATTTTAAATGTAAAATAAAATAGACAATTTGGTAAAAATTCAGCAGGTTGTATCGTAATTCATTTTAATATGTTGACAAACGAGTTTATTTATTTTATATATCAGATTATGAATCTAAAATCTGAAACAAAAGTTATTATAATTTCATCACCATACTATATTAATTTGAAAGTAAATAAATGAATAAAATTTAAATTAAATAAATAAATTCAATTGTAATAATTTAATATGCAAATATAATTTCAATATCATTAAACAGCCTCATAAATTCGAAAATAAAATTAGAAAATCTCGTAGCCGTTATTATAAACCATTGTTCTAAAAGGCGGCCGCCTAGCCGCCTAGGCGGCCGCCTAATCTCTGGGCGGTTCAAAAACGCCCCGCCTAGCCGCCTAGCGCCTAATTATTTTATATATTTTATTTTTAAAATAAAATTAAATTTTATAGGTATAATTTTATAATTAATTATTAAATATATTATTAATATATATAACTCCGCCTAATCATCCGATTAATCCTTCCGCCTAATCCCCGCCTAGCCGATTAGTCCCTAGGCCCCAAGCCAACCGCCTAGGGCCGCCTAGCGCCTTTTAGAACACTGTTATAAACACGTAGTATAAAAGAAGCCTAGCAAACGAAATCTCTTGTTTTTGTATCTGACGCATCCTTCGTCCTCCCATTACATCCCCCACCACTCCGCCGCCTCTTTTTTCCTCATCCAGGCTCCTTCAAAATCTGTCTCTTTCCTCGGTTCACGGCGCGGGACGATGTGTCGCCGATTAGGGGCGGGGCGGGTGAGGTGGGTTTGATTCCCTCTTCTAATTTCTCCTTTGTGTAAACCGTAATCTTTCAATTTACCTAGGCTTGGGGTTGGTGAAAATAAAATATAATTACATGTGTTCGTTGTGGCAATGTCAACCATGGTGGCATCAAAAGACTGAAGCAACATTTGATTGGAGGATATGGAGACATCCACAAATATCCTAATTCTATTTCAAAGATCGCAAAGGAAATGCGAGAAGCCATAGAAAATCGAAAAAGTGCTCAACTTTGTTCGATTTAGATAATGATCTTGACGCCAATGATGATGCTCAGGAGATTTTCACCAAGTTGAAATTTACCTAATGTTCAAAGTTCAAGAATACTTTCTAAAAGAAAAAAAAAGGCGACATTTAATTTTGTAAAGCCACAACCGAAGGATGCAAAAATCTTTAAGTCAATTACTTTAATGCTTATGAAAAGTGCGGAGAAAGTTATTGATGAAAGACATGCCAAAGGTCCTACTCAAACTACAATTGAGAATCGAATGCGGACAGCTGAAGACAAAGAGAGGGTCAACATGTATGTTGCTAACTTTTGTTCTATAAAAATGACATTTCTTTCAATGTGGCAATTCTAAGAGTTATGAGCTTATGATGGAGGTCATATGATAGTATGGACCTGGCTTCACCCACATTCCATGAGTTAAGAGGTCCCCTTATCGAGAAAGCCAAAAAAACAATATGAGAGAAAAACATGAGGTTGCCTGAAAAAAATATGGGTGTTCTTTTATGTCAGATGGTTGGAATGAATGAAGGCAAAGACATCTAATCAATTTTCTAGCTAACCGTCACGAAGGTACATTTTTCATTGGATCAATCAATGCTTCTGGACAATCCCATGATTCCACAATGCTTGCAGATTTACTTAAGAAGCAAATTAATGAAACAGGCACTGAAAATGTCGTTCAGATAATTTAATTTAACTTAATTGATTATATAATTTATTATTTAGATCGTTAAAACGTAATTAATGATACGAACATTGCATCATGTTTAATGATAAAAAGCGTGATTAAATTTATTTTTTCAACTTTTTTTCAAAAAAATTATTTCCAAAATTTATTTATTTTGGACATTTTAATTTTTTTCTATTTGCACTAAAACATGGAGTGTTTAATTTTGATGGTTGGATGAGCAATTTTCATACTCGCGTTGATATAACAATGCTAATGGGCAGCATCCATTGTAGTGTTTGGCTGTAGCAAAATGGGAGGTTTTGGCATGTACTTCAGACGAGCACATGCATTGTAGTGTTTATCATGGTAATTTGGTCTTTGTGAATCGCCTCCGATTGGAGCTGCCGGAGACGATCAAATCAATCGTCGGAGCGGCAAAGGAAAGCGCGCGAGAGACGAGCAAAATCAGCTCTAAACGATGTGTCGCGAATCTTATTCGAAAAGAAGTAACGTTGCAGTTTTTATACTGCGTCCCGCTTTATTAGTGACAGCCCCAAGTTTGAATATGTACGACCAAACCCCTAAATAAATACACAAACTCCCTGCTAGTTTCAAAATTGACACAGACATCTACCAGTATCTTTCAGTCTTCATTGTTAGGCTGTCTTTTTGAGGTCCTTTTGCATTTCATGGGTGTAGAAGTTCGGATATCTTAACAGCTTTCAGCAGGGGCCTGTCAGCTAACCAAAATCCAATCATTTTGTCTGTCATGTAGATTTTAGGGAAAAAATTCAAAAGGGGCCCTGAACTATCTCTGTTTACTCAATTACGGTCAGAACTACCATGATTTCCAAAAAGAGTGCAATGAAAAAAAAATATGACTGATTTTCTAAATTAAAATTTACCATTACATTCCAAACCTAATATTATTATAAGACTTAAATTTGTGTGCGAAAATTATGTCATTTGGTTATCAAAAGACGTCGTTTTCTTTATGTGCGTAAGATAATATAATTTATTTTGATAATCAAACGACATAATTTCCGCACACAAATCTAAGTCTTGTAATAATATTGGGTAAGGAATGTGATGGTAAATTTTATTTCAGAAAATCAATCCAATTTTTTTTCATCGCACCTTTTTTGGAAATCGTGATAGTTCTGACCGCAATTAGGTAAGTGGTGATAGTTCAGGCCCCTTTTGAGTTTTATCCCTAGATTTTATGTGCCCTGATTTGCTTGCTCTCCGTTGATTAAGCACTTGCATTGTTGTTCAGTAGTATGTCTGGGGCATTGTCAAGCTTTCCTGTGTAGTAAGATTTGGCAATGCTGCATTATTATACAGTCTTCACTCTGCTGCATGAAAATATATATGTTATGTGTGATGAAGAAGAAGTGTGAGTTTCTCGAGACAGTAATCACATTATTGGGACATGTGACAAGTCATCGAAAGGTCGACGGATGAAAAATCAAATCAAATCTAGCTTGGTAAGCTATAACAAAAGTGGTTGAGTTCCGCTCATCTTTGGAATTGGAAACTACGCATTTCAGGTCAGTACGCAACATAAAAGCCCGACAAAGCTGAGAAATATCTGTTCAGGATAACTTCCAGGTACAGCTCGTATACGATTCCTCTTAGAAACTTGGATATTTTGGAAATCGATTTTGTTCAGATATTGAGGAATATATTCAGGCCCATCTCCTCTAGTAACCATTCCTCACTTCGGGATTTTGACACGTAGTTGCCCGGAGCTTGATGGACGACTTAAAGGCGAAGGCACCAGATGCGAAGCAGGCACTACAAATACTAGCCCGTTAACGTTCTGCCATTTCAGGTCGGGTGAGACAAAGTGAACAAACATGTTCAAGATGCGAGGCGCTGATCAGAGCAGCATGCAGCAGCAGAAGTGCGGCTGGAATAGGACGTCCCAAGACTACAACAATCATCTGATGCAGATGATGAGGTCGGCCACCATCCGGGAGGACGTCCCTCTTTACCCCAGCGTGCACCACGTGTTCAAAAAGAAGGCTGCCGCCACCACCGCCCAGGAGCCGCCCAGCGCTACAGCCAAGAAGCAAGTGCGCATAGCTGAGCAGGAGAAAACCGGCGCAGCTGAAGAGAGGGTGGATGAGGAAGACGCTGACTTGGCCCAGCAGAAGCAGAAGGGTTTCGAGCTCTGCAAGTGGACCACCTTCAAGAAGGCTCGCTGAGGCTCAGCTAGTCAGCTCCGCTCAAACACTGCCCGCTTACACTCTAATAGACAGTCCTAAATAAGTCCCAAGCTGTTTGGGCATCCTATGTATAATATAATGATTGTAAGAAATGTGTGGGAAACTCAATCAATGTCAGCCGCTTGAGTACAAGAAAAGTACATCATCATGTGTTAATCAATCAAATCTATTCAATGAAAGCTGGCTGAACAGGCTCCGCAAGCTGTTCTTACTCTCCCTGCGCCGCTTCGGCGAGCTCCTCGGGCAGTAGGGATCCAGGAACTCGCGGTCCACCACGACCATCCCATCCTCGAGCCGCTTCGACACGGCCACAATCTCGTAAGGATCCCACAAGGAGTGCTTGAAGTCCCAACCGCCGCCCCCGCCGCTAGCTCTGCCACGCCTTGTATTGGCCTCGGCCTTAAACCTGCTCGGCCTGGCCTTGAACTTGGCTATCCGGGTGTCGAACTCGTTGGCCGGGTTGGGGAAGTTGGAGTGGCCGAGCCACGCCTGCGCCACCGCCTTGATGATCTCCAGCTCCTGCTGCTCCTGGAGGCCTGAGCTCTTCATTTCTGGACTTGGTGCAAGTCAGGGAAGTCGAACAACATCGTACTATGTTCAAATGTTTGTGTCGGGTGGAGCTGAGCTACTCGGCGTTGTAGATTTACATGAATGTAATGTGAGGCTGCTTTCATGCCTGGCCGTCGCCTCATCTTCGGCTCGGTTCAGTAAATTTGTCATTTTTGTCAACTGAACCGAGTTATGACCGGTCTAGAAAATATTCTTATTCTTTGTGATGTAATACTAAATTATAATGTGAGGCTGCTCTCACCAATTTGTCGGTTCGATACGAACCACAGATTAATTTCAGCGGTACTTTATTTGGACCGGTCTAGAAAGTATTTATATTTCAGTTCTTGAACTTCAATAAGATTCAGTTCGGTAAAGTAACTTAGCTTCATGACGAAATGAACCTCCCGCTCATTTTCAAATTCGGCCCTTTTCTTCATCCGTATGCTCACGGATGGAGATGGCTCATCGACGAGTCGAGCATGAGTCTTGGGCATCCTCTAGGAGATGAATGTTACCATCTTGTTCTTGTCTACTTATCAAACTCACTTTTATGATGGCTTTGTAACTAAACAATAAACATGACCGAAGGAAATAATCAAATTCACTTTTCTAATGGCTTTTTAACTAAACACGAGTTAAGAAAAGCATCATTTAAAGTGTGTTGGAGTAATGTTTTGTCTGTCTTAATTTTCTTGTGACTTACGGAATATCACAGCTCTCAATGATGCAGACATTAGCGAGAAAAGTTAAGAATCAAGTTTCCAAAAAAGGGTTTTGAGCAATCCCAAAAGCTTTGCAAGTATCTAAAATAATGATTTTTTTTCTTTGAGGTGCCACTTATGATAGTAATCTTTCTGTCCAAATCATTCTTCTTCACAAAAGATAAGAAAAACACATACTTAGAGGAAAACTTACAAGCATACTAAACCATGACATTAAGTAATAATAATATCATTTTTAAATAAAATCAAAGACAATATATTTTAAAATCCATTACGCATGTCACCATCACGAAGAACATTCACGGCCATCTTTTTGCAACAGACGGACCTCGGCCAAATGTAAAAATTACGGGCGTTACACCGAAAAATAATATAGGTGCTTGGATTAAATGCACATAAATAATGACATGATAATTGACCACATAAATAATGACAATACATGAAAAAATACAAAAGACTATACTGTACAATACAAAATTCATGGCACATTAAATGCACAATATCACATCAATTATTATATGCCACACTATTCATTGCAGTCTGCAGCTACACGACTACACCTACGAACCTATCATATATCAATATTTAAATTTTCAATACAAATTAATTGCACTGCATCACATCAGTCATTACATGTCGCTATTCGCTCCAGTCACATTACTCAGTATATGACGCAATTCACTGCAGTCTGCAGCTACACGACTACTTATACAACTATAAAGTATCAGTATTTAAATTTTCAATACAATATTAATTGCACTGCATGACATCAGTCATTATATGTCACTATTCACTACAGTCCGCAACTACACGGCTACACCTACAATCACCTATAGAGTATCAATATTTAAAATTTCACTCCAAAATTAATTACACCGCATTTTATCAGTTATCGTGTGTCATTTTTCACTGCAGTCACATCAGTCATTACATGTCACTATTCACCAGCTACACGGCTACCTTCAGACACCTATAAAGTATCAATATTTAAATTTTTAGTACAACTTTAATTGCACTGCATCACATTAGTCATTATATTTCACTATTTACTGCAGTCTGTGGCTACACGGCTACACCTAAACACCTATCAATATTTAAATTTTCAGTACAACGCATTAAAATAAAGACAACAAACCACAACAAAGAAGAGACAGAACAGAGGATGTTAGTGCGTGTGTCTCTTTTTAATTTTATTCATCTTTCTCTTCTCTTTCTCAAATCGATCTTCTCTCATGTTCAATCCTCTTTTCTTCCTCTCCTTTTATTAACGTGTGAATGCCGTAGACGTTGATGATGTCAAATCTACAAGCTGCTATGGCGTCCAACAATCTGGATCTGAAATTACACTGTGACGTCTAGTCGGTGACTAGGCGACTCCGTGGGAACGTCGTGATAACACTGGTTTCAGATCCGATGAAATTATTGATGATTGAGCAAAGAACAACAAATTTCGAAATGAAAATCGAGCAGTACTTGAAGTTGAGAGGAGTGAAGGGGCATGCATTACAAATCAGATACAAAATAGCTGGAAGACTCGACGATGAAGCGGCTTTGCATAAGTGTAAGCTGCGACAGCGTAGCAGAAGTTTGGTTCGGTTCAGTTTAATTTGTAATTACAAATTTAAATCGAACCGAGCCGATTGATTTTCTCCTCATAACCAAAAGCACCTTACGTCTCTTATTGGGCCTCCATTAGACCCTTCTGCGGCCCAACAGTTCCTGAAGATATATACGACTAGAAGGCTCAGAAAGAAGGGAGCGGCAAGGTGAAACTTTATCCATGGCAGGAATCGGAGAGTCGTAGAAGCAGCTCATGACGAAGGAGTTCAAGTCGGAGATATCTAATGGAGGTGAGATTGATCATCTCTGACTGAGTACACTACTTCGTATGCTATGTTTTTTTGATATTGACTATGCGGATGGATTCTGTGTTTATGATGTTGATTTTTGGTATTGATTATTTCTGTGGATGTATTCCGAGCTTATTCTGTTCATATTTTGTATGTAAAGTATTTCATATTGTGAAATACGCTGGATGCGCTGAGGAAGATTATTGAAGACCAGCTTGAATTGTGAGACTGACTTTTGGGAATATCAGGCCGCAGATGAACAAGAAATGTTTGGATGAACTAGAAACGTTTATTGTAGCTTTCCAGGTTTATTTTGTTGAGTTATAAATTTATAATATATTTTGAAATACATTAAACTTAAATTGGTCGTAATGGTTAATCTCGCTCGTAATGTATGAAAATGTTGTTAAGATTTGGATTTCAGATGCGACAATTTTTATTCATAGTGAAGAGATGGAGCACGTTGAGTTAAACAAGCATATCGAAAAGCGTCGAATGAAATTTTAAGTTGCGAGTGATGTGATTGAAAATCAGCGAATATAAATTGAAGCTGCGAGTAAGGCACTTGAGAATCTAAAGTTAAAAAATGAAATTGCGGAGAAAAATGAGAAAAAACACGAAATTGAAAGAAATTATGGATGATGCATCCGGCCCAACCATTGAGGTTGCTAAAATTGTTGGATCCTGTATTGGTCAGTCCAAGGTAAGAGAATCATGTACTTTGTTTTGTTACTTCGAGATAACTTTCATACTAGTTTACCTTTTTTATTACTTATGTGTTATTGTGTTTGATTGTTTGAGTTGTTTACGCGTAATAAAACTTGTAAGAAGTTTTCCAGTAAGACCACAATTAGAGATATTTTTAATTTGTAATATGCAGATAGAATGAAGATATTTGAAGGAGAAAAATCATTATGCAAACAGAGTGAAGATTAACTAGTAAACTTTGAATGTGAATTATAAAAGTAAACTATTTTTTAATCCGTACATATCACCTACATGACAGCTAATCTATGGTACAACTATAAAAAAGAAAAAAAGATAGTGACACTCCATGAAACAACAAAAAAGACAATGCATGACAGGATAATTAACTACATAAACAATGACAATACAAGAAAAAATACAAAAGATTGTACTGTACAATACAAAATTCATGGCACATTGAATACACTGTATCACATCAATTATTGTAACCACGATTCGTTGGAGTCTGCAGCTAGACGACTACACCTACACACCTATCAGTTATCACTATTTAAATTTTCAATACAAATTAATTGCACTACATCACATCAGCCATTACAAGTCGTTATTCGCTCCAGTCACATTACTTAGTATATGACGCTATTCACTGTAATCTGAAACTACACAGCTACCTACACAACTATAAAATATCAGTAATTTTCAATAAACCATTAATTGCACTGCATGACATCAGTCATTATATGTTAGTATTCACTGCAGTCTGCAGCTACACGGTTACACCTACAATCACCTATAAAGTATCAATATTTAAATTTTCAATCCAAAATTAATTGCACCGCATTTCATCAGTTATCATATGTTATTTTTCACTACGGTCACATCAGTCATTACATGTTGCTATTTACTAGCTACACGGCTACCTTCAGACACCTATAAAGTATCAATATTTAAATTTTTAATACAATTTAATTACACTGCATAGCATCAGTCATTATATTTCACTATTCACTGCAGTCTGCAGCTACACCTACACACCTATCAATATTCAAATTTTCAGTACAAGCTGATATGGCGTCCGACAACCTAGATCTGAAATTACACCATGACATTTAGTCGGCGACTAGGTGACTCCGTGGGGACGTCGTGATAACACTGGTTTCAGATCCGATGAAATTATTGACTATCAAGCAAAACACAACAAATTCCAAAATGAAAATTGAGCAGTACTTGCAGTTGGGAGGAGGGAAGGGGCATGCGGTACAAATCAGATACAAAATAGCTGGAAGACTCGACGG
Organism: Kalanchoe fedtschenkoi; assembly: GCA_002312845.1. Taxonomy (NCBI): domain Eukaryota; kingdom Viridiplantae; phylum Streptophyta; class Magnoliopsida; order Saxifragales; family Crassulaceae; genus Kalanchoe; species Kalanchoe fedtschenkoi. Next base: position 538,082 of record NQLW01000024.1, read on the forward strand.
TAAAGCGGCGTTGCATAAGTGTAAGCTGCGACGGCGTAGCAGAAGTGTAACTGGCGACCGCGCTGCAGGTAGGTTAGTAGGAGTAGGATTTTGTTGGACCTAACGTATGAATTTTTAATGGTTTGATTCAGTTTGGTTTAATTTGTAATTAAAAATTTAAATCGAACCGAGCCGATTTATTTCCTCCCAATAATCAAAAGCACCTTAAGTCTCTTATTGGGCCTTCATTAGACCCTTCTGCAGCCCAACGGACCCTGAAGATTTATACGGCTCGGAGGCTCAGAGAGGAGGGAGCGGCATTGTGAAACTTTATCCATGACAGGAATCAGAGGGTCGTAGAAGCAGCTCATAATGAAGAAGTTCAAGTCGGAGATATCTAATGGAGGTGAGATTGATAAATTCAAAAATCAATATCAAAAATCCATCCGTAGAGAAGATCAATATAAAAAAACTCGGAATACATATATAGAGTTAATCAATAGAAAAAATAAATAGTACAAACAGAGCTTATCAATTCTGAAAATCAAAAATACAAATCCATAGGAAGTAGATTATTCAGTCAGAGAATTCTTACTTCCGTTCGATTTCTCCGGCTTGAACTCCTGATCCGTTGTCATGACCTGCTGCTTCTTTGACTCTCCTATTCCCGCCATTGATGAAATTTGAATCTGCTGCTCCTTCCGCTCCGCTCCGAGCGGTATATATATTGAGGGATTGTTGGGCCGCATAAGACCCAAGAGAAGGGCCTAACGGAGGCCCAAAAAGTGAGTTTAGGTGCTTCTGATTATCAGGAGGAAATCGATTGTTTCGGTTCAATTTGAAATTAAAAAATTTCAAATCGAACCGAACCATAAACAAGACATAAGTTAGGTCAAAAACCTTAATTCGACTAACCTACCTATTACGCCGCCGGCTACACTCTGCTACGCTGTCGCCGCTTACACTTCTGCCACGCCGTTGTCACTTACACTTCTGCAACGTCGCTTCATTGTCGAGTCTTCCAGCTATTTTGTATTAGATTTGAGCTTTACAGCCGCTTCACTCTTCCCGGCTTCAAGTACTGCTCGATTTTCATTCTGGGATATGCTGTTCTGTGCTTGATCGTCAATAACTTCATCGGATCTGGAATCAGTGATATCACGACGTGCGCACGGAGTTGCCTAGTCGCCGACTAGGTGTTATGGCGTGATTTTAGATCCAGATCATCCGACACCATAGCAACTTGTAGATTTGATCTCCTCGGCTTTAGCGGGTTGAGAAAGGAGATGAAGAAATGGATGGAATCATGGGAGAAGATCGATTTTAGAAAGAGAAGATAAAAGATGAATAAAATTGGAAAGAAATGAGCGCACTAACAGTCATGCTCTGTTCTCGCTCTTCTTGGCTGTGGTTTTTGTCTTTGTTTCAATGTGTTGTATTGAAAATTTGAAAATTGATATTTGAAAGGTTTGAAGCCTGATGTTTAAAAATTTTAAATTTGAAAGATTTGTAGACGCTTAGTTGCAGTGAATAGTGATAGATGTGATACGGTGTAATTAATGTGCCAGGAATTTTTTTATTGAACAAAAAATTACGCACCCACTCTATACGAAGGAACAAATACTCATTCTCAAAATCTTAATGACAAATGATACATCCAATCACCTCCTGAGTTATCTATCTGCCTCAATCAGGCCAAGCTCGGCCATCATCCACAGCACATACCCCAACATAAACAGCCACAGTCAGTCTCTCTCTCCCTTTTTCATTCGGCCTCCGGTCTCTCTCTCTCCCCTCCACCCTATTATCCACCGTCGAGCGCCCTTCCAGGAGCGCGGAAGCTTGGACATTGAGTACCAGGTCTCCGACGTCGGTCACTTGTTCGATATTCTTGACTATTTTCGTTCTATTCTGCCGGAAACACACATGATTTGTCACCACGTCACGATATCCGGTAAGCATCACTGTCGTCCAATGTGCTTCTTTCTCATCTACGCCTAAACTACACACAATATGAAGCATTGAGCTTGGGTCGAAGGTTTTCTGAATTAGGGATTTGTGGTTGACTGATTTAGGGTTTTGCTTTGGTGATTGAAAAAGGTGTTCACTGTTTATTAGGTTTTTTTGCAGATTTTCCCATGAGTATTTTACGACGAATTGTTCAATGCGTTTAGATTTTTGTGTTGTGTAGGATTTTCTGATAATTTGCTTAACCTGTGTGATTTTAGAGGATAATTTTCTAAGCCCTAGTGATTTTATTGGTCACTGACCTATTGTGGCTTCTGTGGTTACATATTTTTGAATATGATCATGGACTAATTATATCATCTTATTTGATGATTTAATTGACTAGCAATGAGGTCAAGGAATTCAAAATATGATGGTGCCGTTATGAGCACGCTAGAGACAATTAACAATGAGATTATTCGTGAATATGATAGTGATGATATGGACGTGTTGTACGAAGAAGGTATTGATACGGAGGTCTTGGCTAGTAAAGTGTTTAGCAAAGATAAATTTAATGGGGGTGATGAAGATGATGATGACGATTGTATCATCAATGACGCCATTATATCTCAACATCGTTTAACAGTAGGAGAATCGTATGATGTTGAAGATCGTGGTGAAAAGTTGCCGCTTTTCTATGATTACTCAGCTTTCAATGATATTTTAGAATGGTGTGTGGGAGGAGATGAGCGGTTGGGACATGGTGGTCCAGAAGAAATGCGTGACTTATTCAAAGATCAACGTTTTGTTTAGAAGGATGCATTGGTACATGCATGCCAAACGTATTCCATTCGTAACTGAATTGAGTATAGAGTTGACAAGTCTGAGCCTTGTTTACTTAACTTGAAATGTCGTCGTGTTAGTGAAGGAGGGGAGATGTGCAAATGGCACTTTCGTGCTGTGAAAGAAAAAAAATCATGTA
>NQLW01000024.1:546817-558560 GCA_002312845.1 Kalanchoe fedtschenkoi
TAAAACAGAGTGGTTCAGATGATAAATCAGTAAAAAAAACAGTATAGAACACAAGAGATTTGGCAATTTGACTAAGAGCGATGACTGTTTTCTTATTGAGAAGAGAATATTAAATTAGTTACAACTCACTCAGCGACACTTCGACATCTGCTAAATGAGCTATACCCAACAGGTTCGATTTTGTTTCAGGTCTGCCCCCTGTGCACAGAGAATCTCGGGAGAAACCCACTCGAGCATTTCACTCTGCAACATACACATTCAATAAAGGTATCTATGTACATTACATGTATGTCAAACAGACGACAACGACAATCTCATGGTAGCATTTCTTGTTAATATTAACTTTTGAATATCGGATGTCAGCAGAGGAGGCTAAAGTCACAAAGATCTGGCGGTGTCTGGGTCACCAATCAGCCAGGTGTTGTGCGGAAGCGTGTAATATAACAAGTAAATTATTGAACAACTAATTGCAACGAATGGTTCCCAGGAAAGATTGGGGAGACACAACGGTCTACTTCAGAATATCCAATCTCCTAGACAGAACCACCCTTCAGAATATCCCCAGGTATTCCTAGACAGGATATTCCTATGCAATTAAAAGCACAATAACCACTAAATTATACTACCAAAAAAAAAGCTACTAAAACAATAATAAAAGCAAGAACACCAAATTTAACGAGGTTCAGCCAGTGGGGCCTACGTCCTCGGACACCAACACAAAATTTATATTTCACTCAAGAAATATTACAAAGGGGGGAAGAATATCCTTTAGCTTACTAGAAGATAGTAGCTTAGGATTGGTGTGATTAGAAGAAGGAGGGGAGCCCCTTATATATATGGGCTTGGAGGGAGTATACAACTCCCTCCCAAACGATGTGGGATGAGGGGAGCCAAACAACACCAGGCCCGGGGAAGGAACTGAGAGACATAAGCTCGTATCTTGGCACAGCTTCAAGAAACGCAACGAGACCTGATTCTGCACCTGATCCACTTCTCGCCCCATTTCTATCCCACGCACCTCAATCACGTAATGTCAATCTGCAGGAGGACGAGCGGTTCAAAATCAGTAATATCTCTACAAGGTCTGATGAGAAAAGGTACAGAATCTAATAGCAACATTATTGGTATACAAATCTCTCCAACGTGCTGCGGATTGGTATACAATTTATTTTCTGTTTCCAGGATCACTGGGCGGTCAGTAGATGAAAGTCAGCGACAGAAAGGGGAAGAGAAAAGGCAAAGGATTGTGTTTGTGGAGGATTTGGTCATGTCAACCATCTTTTGAGGCTTGGTGATGGACGCTGAAGATCGGTTGATTTTTTTCTGAGCAAACAAAGCAAAGATAACAGAGGAATTGCTTCCACCAAAGTGATAATAAGACTATTTCAGATATAGAAATGTAACGAATCGGTTCCATTAAATGTTTAATAAAATTTATATTAAACTCTTGCGTTTCATAATTTTGAAACCGAACCGAATCGAATTGTTTTTGATAAAATCAAATTGAGTTTGATTTATTTTTTTAATAAACTTTATTTAATATTTTATTTACTAAATATGAAATGTTTTCAAATAATATAGAAATACTAAAATTTATTAGATATTTAATTAATTTATATATATCTAAAATGTAATAAAAGAATTTGATTTGATTCATATTTTAGTTTGATAAAAATAAACCTCATATTGAAAAATCAATTATCAGTCACTATTCACACTCTTAAATTTTAACGGTCATCAAAGTGACAAGCTATCGATTGAATGATGAATTATGATCAGATAGTTTTGTAAATAATAAAGGCGCTTGCGTGGGTAATTGATGAGATCTCGTCGCCAAAAATAATAATACCGTTGCTACAGACGGATTGATTGACATATACCGACACTGCAGTAAGAAGTGAAACATCCTACGGCGACTGCGACGGTGAAGAGCTTGAGAAGCAATGCGATGCATTCTACCGAGCCTCAGCAGGCACCAAACCCAGACCACACTCCTCTCCACCGCCGCATCTCAGCCGTCCTACGACGCAGCAGCAGCCGACTGGACCAAAACCATTCACCGTCTCTGCGCCGCCGACCGCGACGTCGATCGCGCCCTCCGCCTCCTCGACCGCCTCCGCCTCCTCCGCGGCTACTCCCCCAACTCGCTCAACGTCAGCTCCATCATCCACGCCCTCTGCGCCGCCCGCCGGTTCCCCGAGGCCCACCATCGCCTCCTCCTGTTCATCGCCTCCGGCTCCCTCCCCGACGAGCGCACGTCCAATGTCCTCATCGCGCGGCTTCTGGACGCGAACCTGCCGGATTCTACTTTCAGGGTTGTTCGGGGCTTGTTATCTGGCCATCCCGACTTCGCTCCTTCGTTGGTGAATTACAATCGGTTGATGCACCAGTTTTGCTGCGTTGGCCCGAGGCCCCAGCGGGCGCACGGCTTGTTTTTCGACATGGTCGGTAGAGGGCACTGCCCCAATACGGTCTCCTACACCACTTTGATCGATGGGTATTGTAAAGCTGGTGACTTGGATTCCGCGCACAAGGTGTTTGATGAAATGCTTGAGAATGGAGTTTCCGCCAATTCACTGACTTATAGTGTCTTAATAGGTGGCCTACTCCGGAAGCGGGATGTCGAGGGAGCCAGGAGCTTGATCACGGAGCTTTGGGCCACAATGGATGCGGAAGAAGACGTGACAGTGAAGATCGGGGCTTTCGGTAATCTGGTTGATTCTTTGTGCCTTCATGGGTTCTTTCAGGAAGTGTTCAAGATCGCTGAGGACATGCCTCTTCAAGGGCCAGCGCCGGCAATAGATGAAAAGTCTGCATATGAACAAATGATAGATTCACTATGCAGATACGGCAGAAGCCACGGAGCGGCAAGAATTGTGTACGTTATGAAGAAGAGAGGTTACGTGCCTAGCAGTGTGTTGTACAGCAGTATTATACATGGACTTTGTATAGAGAGCGGAGGTTGCATGCGGGCTTATCAGCTGTTGTGCGAAGGCAGCCAATGGGGCTTCGTGCCATCGGAGATCGCGTACATGATTCTCGTGCAAGAGCTCTGCCGAGAGAATGATCTCTCCAAGGCACAGGAAGTTGTTCGGGTCATGTTGAACAAGGGGGGTGTAGATGGTACTAGAATCTACAATATATATCTCAGAGCGGTTTGTTTGATGAATAACCCCACCGCGGAGCTCTTGAATGCACTTCTACATATGCTTCAGACTGGATTTCAGCCTGATTTGCTTACCCTGAATACAGTTGTCAATGGACTCTGCAAGAATGGAAGAGTGGAAGACGCGCTTAAGGTACTTGAAGATATGATATCGGGCAAATTTTGTGCCCCGGATAATGTAACATTCAGCTCAATCATTTGCGGTTTGCTGATTGTTGGCAGAAGCAATGAAGCACTCGACCTTTTGCTTTGCAGAATGCCTGAAAGGGGCTTGCATCCTACTGTGGCGACATACAACGGCTTGCTGTGCGGATTACTGAAACTCCACCTGGCAAATGACGCCATGGAGATTTTTAGGACAATGCAGACTAAGAACGTGACAGCAGATAGTACCACACATGCCATAATCATACAGGGGTTGTGTGACATGAATCTGGTAGAAGAAGCTAAGCGCTTCTGGGATGAGGTCGTGTGGCCTTCCGCGACTCATGACCACTTTGTCTATTCTGCGATTTTGAAGGGACTTTGTCGGTCAGGTAAATTCAACGATGCGTGCGATTTCCTTTACGAACTTGTGGATTGTGGGGTAATCCCGAATAATGTGAATTACAACATTGTGATCGACGGGGCTTGCAAGTCTGGTTTGAAAAGAGATGCTTACCAAATTCTGGGAGAAATGAGAAGGAATGGACTCAACCCAGACGCTTGTACCTGGAGGATACTTGACAAACTGCATCGCAGTTCAGAGAAAAAGCTACCCATATTTGTCGTCGAGACCTCAGATGCGCAAAGGATGGTAAAAACCTGACTATTAAATTGTCTTCTGCTCTTGTATAATCTCAGCTACCAGTGCAAAGATGACTTTCTCATGTCCGCCTTGTCAAGAAGGTTAAGAGTTGAGAAGCCATTCTGGCTTACAAGGAAAATCCCCATTTTTGCTGCACTGATTGGTATCTTGTCTCGTGTTGCATTTAATATCTGGTGCGATTATTTTCTACCGAAAACCAAAACACTTAGCTAAGGAGAACTTATTCTTCTCACAAGTGTCAGTTGAGTCTGTTTCTGGTGCTTTTGTGTCAGGAGCTCGTGTTGTGAGCTTCGATTTGGCTGCGGGGAGACATTTAAGTGCAAAACATTTCTCGGATCAAACGGTGCTGTTATTATTTTTTAAAGGGCGGAAATTTGTGGAACACATTCAGGTAAATCCATCAGTGTCTTGAACCCTCAAAAACATTTTAAGCTATGTTTGGTTTAGGGAAGGAAACTGAGGTGAAAAGGAAAATGATAAGGGAAGTGGATTCCATATGGATTCTACCTGATTTTTCCTATTCTAAGGTGGGAAATTTATGGGGAAAATATTAAAAAATTATTTGTTTTAATTAAATTTTTCTTCCTATTTTTCATTTAATTTTTCTTCCTCCAAATTCTACTCTACAAAACAAAGGATTACTTCTCATTTTCCCTCAAATTTTATTTTCCCCTAAACCAAACACAGTAAGAACATATTAGAGGCAACATTTATAGATGTGGTGTTTATATCCTTGGGGTGTTATTCAGATACCCGTCAAGTTCTTTGGGTTCAGCTTGAGCTGAACCTTGAGCTGGAGACTCGTCTCCTTTGCTCCCGCGGGTTGTGCTTCATTGCCAAGGAAATGATATATAAAATTCACTCTTCCATTAGAAAAAGAATCTCTGAACTAGTCATATTGAGACTTCGAATAAATCAAATGGATGACTGACGAAATTGATTCTGTTGAGCATATACATAGTTGCAAATGGGCATTTAGATTGCATGTATGTAGCCTTTCGACTATATCATTGGCCGTTTCATTTTTCTTCTTCTCAGGATTGTTACACGGGACTTGATCCTTTGTTCGCTCGTATTGCCATTTTTTATGAGTTCTTTACTTCATCTTCATTCTGACTTAGTATGCGATATACATGCCTGTCTCAGGATAATGATGACTAAATCAATTATGTTTTTACAGATGACTTTCGAAGACATGTACTTAAATATTACTAGTATACCAATTTCAATTCTAAAAAGTTTAAAATTTTAAGTGATGATTGTATGATCCAATATAATTTATTTCTCTTCTCTTGTTTCAGGTTTGCCAGTATAAAATGGAGAGGGCGAAACAGGTTATCAAAATGCATCTTCAAAGAAAAGAAAAATGTCGGACAACCTTCCTCCAGAAATCCTGACACAAGTCTTCCTCCACCTCTCCATCAAAACCTTGGCGAGGCTCACATCCGTCTGCAAGTACTGGCACTCCCTCATCTCCAGCCCCGTCTTCATTTCCCTCCACTCCACCGCCCGCCGCAACTCCCCCGCCACCACACCGCTGCTTCTCACATGGCGTGGCCCTTACAAGGACTGTGTCAAGGACCGCCTGACGCTTCATTTGGACGATGGGGATGGGGTTTGCGAGCTGATGGAGCTGGAGTGCATGTTCGGGAGCTGGAGGAGGCTGAACATTGTGAGGCTTGTGGGGAGCTGCAATGGCTTGGTGTGCCTGTTTGTGAATGATTTTAAGGAGAGTATGATCTTGTGGAACCCCAGGATTAATAAGATTGTTCATGTGCCTAAACCGAACAGAGGTTGTACTTATGGAGGGAAGGTTTTTCTAGGTTTTGGGTTTCACCCAGCTGAGAGTGATTACAAAGTTGTCAGGGTTGTGTACAGGAAAACTGATGGTGCATTGCCGCAGCCTCATTTTCCTCCTCCGCCGGATATCGAGGTCTACTCGCTGAACTCCGGTGCATGGAGAGGTGGAGGCAGCAGCATAGGAGCAGCTCAGGCACGTGGCAGCTACTACTCCAGTTACTCAAACTCGCAAGCTTTCGAAACGGAGCAGTTCACTGGCTGGTTTCCAACCATCAAAACGCGCCTCGTAAGGTACTGAAGTTTGACGTGGGTTCGGAGGAGCTCGGGGAGATGCAGCTGCCCGAGGAGGCTTGTGTGGCGGGGAAGCGGAACGCTCTGACAGTGGTGTGTGGGAGCAAATTAGGGTTCATGCAGTATGGGTTGCGGAACTGGGACTGTAAATGTGATGTGTGGGTGATGGAGTGTTACGGGGTGGGAGAGTCTTGGAAAAAATTATTCAGTTTGAATCTGGAGGGGTTTCTGGGTGAGCCCAGGTTACCGTTGGGATTCAGAAGAAATGGGGACCTGTTGCTGGCCACGGCTGATTCAGAGCTCGCATCGCTGGAGCCTGATACCGGGCGTTTCAGCCAGCTTGGGATATTCGGTGACCTGATTTGCGTCGATACGAGTTACGTGGAGACTTTGGCGCTGATCAATCGGGAAGAAAGCTCATCAAGAACATCATAAGCCGAGAGAAATTCAGATAGACCTTGTATGTCATGCGTCCTGATGTGGCTTGTTATTTTACATACACACATGTTTTATGGATCCGGATAGCACAGAAAACTGAAAGATGACCCGGCAAGGCACACCGCCTGGTACATCAAACAGCTTTGACGGGCCGCGGGACGAGGCAGAGGGGCGACTCTTTGCGCGCCACTATCGCAAAGGTGTCGCGCATATCCAAGTCCTCCGGAGCCATGCCACCGGGCAACTCCCAGTCGAACCAGCACAGAAGGTTGGCAATCACAAGTTCGACTTTCGAAACCGCGAACCGAACCCCGGGACAGATCCTCTTCCCCATGCCGAACGGGAAGTATTTCCCGTCCAGCCCTTTGTACCCATGACCAGAGCCAACAAACCTTTCAGGCACAAACTCCAGCGGCCTCTCCCACAGCGTGGGGTCTCTGTTCACCGCCCATAAGTTGATCACAATCGACGAACCTGCAGGAATCTCAAATCCGCCGCTCAGTCTGGTATCTGAGGATGTTTTTCGACTCATCGCCGAGGGACCGTGTAGGCGAAGGGCCTCTTTGATCACACACTGCAAGTACTCCATCTGGCTGACATCACTTTCATCTATCTTTGGTTTATCTCCCACCACCCTCCTTATCTCTTCCTGCACCTTCTTCATGGCTGCCGGATTCTTCACCAGCTCCGCCATCGTCCACTCCATAGTCCCCGCAGAAGTGTCCGTGCCCCCGAGAAACACGTCCTGATCAATTTTAACCCAGATTAAATCAATCAATGAAAATAAATCTCGGAAAATTTTGACCGACGCCTGTCAGAAACAACAAAAAAGACTTTCAAAAGAAACAGTTTTGGCCTCTTGACGTACCAGTAAGAGTGACTTGATATCAGCGCGGGTGAGACCCATGTCATGCTTCTGAAGCCGGTATATGAAATCCTGAGCGTCACGGACGGGCCCTGACTCGTGCTCGTCGATCACTTTATCGAGAAATTCGTGCAAGGGTGCACAAGTGTTCTTCACCTTTCTAGTGTGGCCGGTCAAAGTGTCCAGCCACGACAACCTCGGAAAATATTCACCGATGCAAGCTTCGGTTATCAGCTCATTAGCCTTCCTGATCAGCTCTCCAAGCGCCACGCTCTCGTCCTCTCCTCTCTCGTACTCGCGGCCCAAGACAGCCTTGACATCCATAGAGGTCGCAAGCGACAGAAACATGCGACTCAGGTCAACAGCCACTTTTTTATCAAGATCACTAGCAGAGGAGCTGGTGATCAAGCGTATCTTTTGGACCAGCTTTGACACTTGTTCATCCCTGATGCGGTGTAAAGACTGGACTCTCTTTTGGCTCAGCAGCTCGTCGTTGAAGAGCTTCCTCGCGTCCCTCCAGTAGCGATCGTAAGGGGTGAAAATCACATCCCTGTTCCCGGAGAACACGGCGTGAGAAGCCTGTTTCGTATCCCTGCCCGGGCTGTCCGCGTCCAGGATCTTGGTGATCTCGGTAGCCAGCTCGGCTGACGACGCGACGTAGAGAGGCCGGGGGCCGATGTGCACGCGGATGAGAGGGCCGTGCTTCTGGGAGAGCTCGTGCATCGCGTGGTATGGGCGCGAAGACATCTGGTGGAGATTGCCGATGATGGGCAGACGCGGTGGAGATGGCGGCGGTGATGATGATCCGCCGGGCTGCCGCCGTCTCACGGAAGACACCAGCAGAAAGGCGAGCGATGACCCACATAGGAGAAGAAGAAGAGGAAACGGCGACGTACCGATTACAGATGACACCAGCCAGTTCTGGAATAGATTTGCAAACTCCATACTATCTTCTACCCTGACTTCTTACACGAAATGCCCCCTCTTAAAACTAGTTGAAGGTCAACGCATGAGAGTGATGACGTTTGGGTTACTAAATTGAAATTGATAAAATTATCTAAAACGATTTTATTCAACAGATTCGCATGCATAATTTAAATACAATATCACCAATATGTCGTAAATAATCACACGAACATGATTTAAAAATGTGTTGGTTTTGGAAGCCGTCTAACAAATTTCTTTTGATATCGTTTTTGCGATTAAATACATTGACTCGAATTGATTCACAATTAATCTCAACATCGTTATCAAAACAAAGCAAGAGAAAATGAACAATCCTGACAAAAAGAAAATAATTCAAATATCTTAACAGAATACATGAAGTTGATGTGATGTGAGGTGGAGTATAGTAATTAACAAGGCTACAACGAGATGCACGCCTGAATATTTTTTATGAAAAATTGTGCAGGCCCGCGAATGAAGTTGTGAAATAGTTCCATTTAATTTGTCATCTCATGATTCATGAGTTACTTATTTATTGAAATACTTGGAAATATATATTTATCGAAGTTTGAATGTGTTCATTATTACCCTCTCAGTGGTGGTCAAGTGACAAGAATTTTTCTCTCTATCATTCTACCAGAGTGCGTGTGTATTTTGTTTATGATTTAGTAATGTAAAAAAATAATGTGTTTATTAGTATTCAAGTGTTGGAAAATGAAAGTAAGAATAAATGGTGACTTTATGCACAAGAGCTCAACATCTGTACAATAGGTGACACGATATCTATCTCTTTGATATTTCTAGTAGTGATCTTTTTAAATGCTTTAAACTTATTTGTTTGGTGGAGGTCCTGATAAATATACTTCCCTGAAGACTATAATCTAAACAGAGAAGCCATACAAGTAGTTGGCAATTGGAGAAAGACGCATAGCTATCCCCAAGAGAGTGGTCTCTCCTTTATCTAATATAAATTAGATGAATTGTGACTTTGGCCTTGGTGGTATGCAAAGTGGTGAAAATACTTGACCTCTTTACAGTTTACACACACTCACGGTTTATTCATAACCAACTTTCGTTGATGTATGGAATTATGCTCCTTATAGTTTGTACCTTCAGAATACATTTTATTCTTTTTCTGGTACATGTTTTTGCAGAGGACTTCTTTTCATTGACATGCCATGCTTTTTCTCACCTACTGAAAGTTGATATGTAAACAGATGGATGCGAATGTAGCTCTCTCACTGCTTCATTTCAAATGGCCTGCAGTTAGATTGCATTGGTTCAGTTGAAGAAATCAAGAAAAGCAGTTACATATAGATTTACTTTTCCGTTGATAGTTTTGAAAAATTTAATGTGTTTTCCGACTGTTGTCATATAGTTGCTGAATGCAGATTACCGACCCCATCACTAAATCTGACTGTTTAATGCCCAGTAATTCATTATGGTCTTGAGTAATATGAACGTGAGCAAATTTGATGCAATGAGTAGCTTGCAGCTAAATCAATAGTGCTCTGGAAAAGATGGTCTAGGTCATAGGATTCATCTTATTTATCAGCTGCATTCGCTGGCTCAGTGCGTTCTTTTCATACTGAATTGGTATTATACATTAATCTTCAGTTCAGTTTTTTTGTGGCAAAATTTTTGTTAACAAGTTGAGACCCTGCCTTATTGCTTATCTGTTTTATCCCAAGCATATACCATATTGATCATTGAGCTAAAATGATTTATGGTTGATGGTCCGAGCTTTTACTATGAACTTACAAAATACTGTATAAAAAGAGGGTGTCCAGTCTGCAAATCTTCTGTCACCCTCTCTTAAATTAAAACCGTCAGTCATATGTGGTCGAGCAAACCAAAAGTACATGACTACATTTGCTCTACCTACCTTATTCTAGTGCAGTCAAGAAAACCTACGGGCACAAGGCGGCTGGTCGTCTCACTGTAGACTTCCATCCAAACCCAAGATGTTAAATTCGAAGGTTGGGTGAGTTCGTTTTCTGTTCTGTCATGTTGACAGTGATGTTGTGGTTAGATCATATTCTCGTAGCCCAAGAGCTGAGATTTCTTATGTATCCAGCTTCCTTTCAGATCATTGGTTCACCATATTGATTGCAAGCTTATTTGTCCACGAGGGCCTGAAGAAGTTATAATATTGGTCTGATGAGTCAGACCAGCAGATATCGTGCTAAGCTAGCTGTATTCTTATTGTTATACTATGAACTCCCTGGTCAACTGCTACTCACTCCGTCAGTTTTGAGCTCCTTCCTGCAGCACTTTGAGAGGCATCGGCCAAAGATGGAGAATCTTCTCCGCAATTTGTATGCTATGGATCCTCTGCTTCTGGCTTGTCCTCTGCTGATCTCGCTTGTTTTGCTGCTTTTCTTACCTGGTAAATCCAGGCCACGTGCGCCTCCGTCCCCGCCGCGCCTGCCAGTCATCGGCAACCTTCATCAGCTGACCACCAGGCCGAACCACGCTCTCCAAGTCCTAGCTCGGAAATACGGCCCTCTCATCAAGCTCCACATCGGCCCTGCTCCGGTCTATGTGGTTTCGTCAGCTGAGATGGCGAGAGAGGTTACCGTGACCCAGGAGTCCAGTTTTCCAGCGAGGCCTAAGTCGTGGGCTGCGGACGTCCTCTTCTCCGGAGGCACCGATCTCATTTTCAGCTCGTACGGTCACTACTGGAGGCAGACGAGGAAGCTCTGCGTCAACGAGCTGTTGAGTGTTAGAAGAGTGCAGTCCTTTCAGTACATCAGGGAGGAAGAAGTCGGGAAACTGGTGGCGAAGATCCGGTTGAGCTGCGCTGAGGAGGCCGATCGGGTTGAGATCAATCTGGGCCACTTGCTGCTAAAGCTGGCGAACGACATAGTCTCCAGAGCTGTCCTGGGGCAAAAGTATACCGGAGAAGGCGATGCGAGCGAGATCATGGGAGCACTTTCCAGGAAGGCCAGTGAGCTGACTGGCGCATTTTCCTTTCGCGACTTCGTCCCTGCGCTATCTTGGCTGGATAGCGTCACAGGGTTCGCAGGGCGAGTTGCAAAGACGTCCGGAGCCCTGGATGCGTTTCTGAATCAGGTCATCGACGAGCACGAGATCCCGTCCGGCAACGCTGATGATCTGGACGACAGGAAGGATTTTGTAGACATCATTTTTCAACTCCAGAAGGAAGACAGGATTGGCTTGGATCTCACTCTTGACAACGTCAAAGCTATTTTGCTGGTATCTTTTCAGTCTATCTTTTGTTTCTCTGACGCCGAGTCACACGTGACGATGAATGACGGACCACAACGAGAATCAGTCTGTAAATTTTGCAAACGTTGTATTCTTCTGTGTTCAGGACATGTTTGTGGCTGGGACTGACACGTCTGCATCGACTATGGAATGGATGATGGCAGAGCTGGTGAGAAAGCCTAGCGCCATGAAGAGGGTG
>NQLW01000024.1:563385-643481 GCA_002312845.1 Kalanchoe fedtschenkoi
GAATTAATCGTATTTTCAAAATATTAAATAATAAACCTGTGAAATTTTGTGTCCATCGGATGAAATATGATCAACGAATCTAATTTGTCCACAGTTTACATATTCGGAAGGGTTTTCACCTGATCCGCCCCCATATATATATATATATATAGAAAAGCTCACATGACTAGATTCTAAGATCCAAAAATCCAAATGAGTATTTAAATAATAAATTGACACTCAATATTCTTCTGAATTATATGTAGCCTCGGGAGTAATTTGGAAAACTAGTAGAGATATGCAAGAACAAACTATTTTTCTTGGAAATATCCCTCTAATGAATTTCGCAAATTCTTACATGTTCCGGGAGTACCTACTCCCTCTGACGATGTCGTTTTAATTAAAAACAAACGACGTCGTTTTGTTTAATTTAATGGAAAGTGTCGTTTTTTTGTTTAATATGAAAAGTGCCGCTTTCTAACCAGAATTCTATTAGATATTCACCAAAATTTGTTATATATTCATCAGAAATCGCTGCATATTCTTCAGATTATTCGGTCCAATATTTATCAGATTGTTTTCATGGTTTCATATTCATCAGAAATGTATAGATATTACTCAGAAATGGCTGTATATTTTTCAGAAACACTTGTATATTATCTGATAAATATTGGACCGATTCTGACGAATATATATACAGTTCTGAGGAATAACCAATGATTTATCATGAAGATCGATACATTTCTGCTGAAAATGAACGCAGGCTATCGAAAATAGACCAGAAAATAATCTGAAGAATATACAAGCGTTTCTGAGGAATATATAGTCATTTCTGAGTAATATCAATACATTATATAAAACCACGAAAATAATCTGATAAATATTGGACTGATTCTGACGGATATATATGCAGTTCTGGTGAATATCCAATGAATTACGTTTAAGATCGATGCTTTTCTACTGAAAATGGACGTATGCTATTGAATATAGACCAGAAAATAATTTGAAGAATATAGAAGTGTTTCTGAAGAATATGTATGCAATTCTGGCAAACAATGAGATGACTCTGATGAATATATATGTTTTAAAAAGAATGAATAAAACGACGCTGTTTTGATGAGGTGTTCTTTTATTGAAGTAACTCAAAGTAAACGACATTGTTTTTCATTTAATGAAAACGACGTCGTGCGAGGGAGTAGGTACTCCCGCTGTATACAAGAGTAACTCAATGAATTCTCTCGAACTTCTATAGTAAATGGAATATTCAGAATTGTGATCAATCAAATATTGCAAAGTCCCGAAATTTATTACTATTCATATCGGAAGATTAGAATTTTGATTTTTCAACATAGCACGACGGCTTCCCATTTATAATGTTCTCATCCAACTATTTATTCATAAGAATCACTATACTCATTTACAATTTAATTCAAGACAATGGGCTGAAATTTTCATAAAATCAGTTCAAATTTGATGTGTCCGTTTGACCATCCCACGACGTGTCACTTATTTTTCAGGCACCCAGATAAATTAAGGATTGGTGCAATCAAGTTAGGAAAATGTCCTCCAATATAGAGTGGTTTTACTTTTGGGGGTATAAACACTAATGATCTGTTATAATATAAAAACTAAAATTTTAATTGTATTAATTATTGATTGATAAATTTTAAAAGGAGTTTTAACATATTTGTTTATTGTTTGGAGGTTTGAGATCATAATCCTTAATCTAATCATATCCATTGACACTTTTTTTTTACCCTAACGCAACTTCTGTTCACAATAAACACATGTAACATCATGTGAACACGTGATAATTTTGATTTGGACATTGATTCAGTTCTAAAAATTATAGTCCGGTGGGAGAATTTTTTTAGCTACCTAATTATTAGGTATAATGCATATACTGATAAAAGTATGATGTCGAATGAAGAGAGTCAGAGCGACACAGAGTTGAATCTTAATCGATTGTGGCACCAAGATTAGTGGTTGTGGGTCTGGATTAAGTGATATCAGAGTAAAGTTAAGATGATTATGTCGAGTGTTAAATTCAAAATGGTCAAGTTCAGTAGTCACAATAATTTTGGATTGTAGCAGATAAGGGTGAAGGATCCGTTATCGCAGCAATGAAATTTGAAGACTCTGCGAACCACGAAGCTTGAATCGATGAAAGTGGGGAGTGAGAGGATCTACAATAGCCAGCAATAAGAACGACACGGCTGTGATTGGCGGATGAGGTCATGCACCACATGAGGAGCATGTCATCTTCAGTAGAAATCTGAAAAAAAAAGTTAGAATCCAAATTTATGTCGAAATTCCTTATGAATAAAGTGTATATGAAGTTGAGGCTATATGGCCTAAAAATGTAGCAAGGGAGTGATTTGGCTAAAGAAGTGAATGTCTTCAATCAAATAATCATGAATCTCACACAACTTGAGGATGAAGACAGAGAAATGACCTTACTATGTTTGTTACCTCATTCTTACGAACTTATGGTGACCACTTGGACATACGAAAAAAATCATCAAAATAGAGGGGATTACTACAACATGTTGGTTAACACTAACAAAGTAGAATGCAAGGGAGAATTCTTCACAAACTGACAGTTTGTACGTCAAAAGCAGTCAAGATTATAAAAAAAAGTCTGAGAATGATAGTTCTAGAAAATAAAACTCCAGATCAAAATCAAAAAGTATGAAGATGATTTATTTGCTACAAGTGTAAGGAGCGAGGACATATGAAGAGGGACTGTCCAATGTGAAACTAGCAGACTGATGCAAAAAAGGAAGAATCATCAAGGTCTGTGAATGTGGCGCAGAGTGATTATGATTGAAACGACTGTGATATGCTTTCAGTTTCAATTACTCAATTTGTGGATGCTTGTATTTTTTTTATTGAAAATGCTCTTATCACAAATCACGCATATCACAAATTACGCTTAACATGTAGTGAGTCTCCACATACAGATCAACTATTTATGGTGATGATAGATTTTGTAATATTACTGGTATTGGTGATGTCAGAATTAGGATGTATGATGGTATAGTAAGAGCATTATGTGATGTTAGACATGTATCTGAATTGAAGAAAAATCTTATTTTCTTGGGCACTTTGCATAAGAATGGTTTTAGTCCTAAGTCGGGTGAGGATAGAGAAATCATTAGAGTTGTTAAGGTGTGTTAAATATGATAAAAGGAAAGATGACTGCATGAAATATCTATAAATTATTAGGGAGTACAGTTGTAAGTCAAGTTCATTCTGTAGAGTTACGTGATGATAGTGCAAAGTTGTGGCATATGCGTCTTGGTCATCTTAGTGGGTGTATTATTGCTGAATTGCATAAAAGGAATTTATTGCATGGTGTTAAAAGTAGCAAGCTCAAATTTACAACTTTTATGTTCTTGGGAAGTAGACTAAAGTCAGCTTCAATAATGAAAAACACATAATTGAAGGAATCTTAGATTATGTGCATTCTCATATATAGGGCCCTGACAAATAAATATCAATGGGAGGATCTGTATATTATATTATATTTATTGGCGATTTCTCTAAGAAGTTTAGGTGTATTTCTTAAAATAGAAATCTAAAGTTTTTGACAAGTTTACGCTGTGGAGAGCTGTGATGGAGAATCAAATGGGGAGAAAGATTAAGTGTTTAAATTCAGATAATGGCATGGAGTATATGAATTCACAGTTTTTGAAATTTTGTGAGGTGCTTCACACTGTGATTAAGTGTTGAGATTGAATGTAAGATATTCTAAAAGCATTTGGGCAGTGGCTGGAGTATAGCATGTTACATCATGAATAGATCGTCACAAGTATCATTGGGAGAAAAAGTTGAAGAAGAGGTATGAATATGTAATCCAGATAGTTTTAATCACTTATAAATTTTTGGTTGTCCTACTTACGTGCATGAACTTGGTGATGATAGATCAGAATTTGATGCAAAATCTAAGAAGTGCATCTTTTTTTAATATAAGAAATGTATCAAATGATACAAATTTTGTAATCTAATTGTGATGAAGGTGGTGGTCAGTATAGATGCAGTCATTGATGAGTAGTCTATATTGCAGTTAATCAAAAGAATGTGCAATTAAATTTGGAACAGAGTTACATCAAAGAAGAAAATTAAAAGTTCTACTTCAGCACCTAATACCTCGAGTACAGATAATTTGTAGAGCTACAATATGGTCAGAGACATAAGAAGACGCATCAATGTAAAGTCTCAAGATAGATTCGGTTTTGAAGACATGGTCTTTTTTGCACTACACATCAATAGTGAGAATTCAATTATTTTTCATAGAGTTATCACTAGCTAGGAGAAAGATAAATGAATGGTTGCAGTGGTAGAAGAGAAAAAGTCTTTGACCAAACCAGTTACTACATATAAGTTTAAGCATTGTTTGGACTTGTTGATATTTGCATCTACTAGAAGAGTAGAAAACCCCAAGACACTTTTATGTGTGAGATATCCCAAGATTTTATCTTTTAAGGAGTATGATATTTGCTAAGGTGGAGATTTGTTGGGTATAACTCATACACTGATAAGGGCTGATGTCAGAGTGGAGTGGAGAGAACAGAAGTGATATATGACTAAATCTCAATGGATCATGCCAGCAATGCTAGTAGTTACATGTCAAGATTAAGTGGACTTGAATTTGAGAGGGTGAAGCTTCATGGTACGATACATGAGTGATTTAGTAAATCTGTAACTATGGTTACTAGTGTACACATACACACACACACACACACATATATATATATATATATATATATAGGGGAGGGATCCGTTGTGAACACTTAAATTGTGAACAAATCGTGGATGATTCTGAACCAATCATTTTATTTCCTTTTTTTTAGGTTTATTTATTATGATGTATCAATTATCTCAGATTCATTAAATATAACAAATATGCACATGATTATCCTTTTTAATAAAATGTCAATAAAAAGAGTGCTTTAATTTTTGTTTTTAACTCATATTATACTTTTGATATTATAAATAGAAATTTTTTTCAGATTTTTTAAATAACATATTTACAATTCACTATCACAAAAATATGAAAAATTTTATATTTTTCAAAAATTTTATGAATTAAATTTATTTTTCACCGCATAACCAAAATCTAGAAATTTCAAACATTTTTACAATTCACTGTGTTCACTATTCACAGCCGTTATGTTCACTGTTTCATTGTTCACAAAATATGTTCAAAATCACACGTTCACTTTCATCTGAAAAGTCTATTCACTATACACTGCAAAGTAACATCCTTAAAAACTGTGCAGAACAAAAGAAAAAGACATGGTGATTTTATTGCGAACACATTTAGTCGAGTGCACAATTCGTTCACTATCCATTGTTGGGTCGTATGAAAGTGTTCACTGTTCGCTGTCGTGTCATACTGTTCATTGTGGTGTTGGACGTTCACTGTTCACCTCTGGATACACTACCCTCTGTTTCTTAAAGTCTCTGGATTCACTACCCGCTCGCCCCACCTAAAACCCTGGATCCGCCGCCCGGGAACTGATATCGAAGCCTCAGGCACCTTGACTCGCTCCATCCTGAACACTCGCCTACCTCGGACGGCCAACCGTCTCGCAAGTGATGAAACCCTATACCTCGATTTCTGTTTCCCCGCTGCAATCTTGAGCACCTCTTCACCTTGACTAGTCGTATCTCGACCTGTATACCTTGATTAGATCATTGGGCGCGTGGTGAGAGGAAGGAAGGAGGGATGGGTAAGATGGTTATGGCTTTGGGGGCGTGAAGTGACCGAGTCGTGGCGTGGCTCTCTCGCTGAAATTGAAAGTGGAGAGGGAGGAATTAGATGAGGTGATGGTGGGTTCATGAAAGTGATGCGGCTAGGGTTTTAAATATGGGTTGTTGGATCACAATCAATGTATCATATTTAATATATTAGTTAATTGAAGTTTGAGTGATTTGTTGAATAATTTAATATCATTAAATAAAGGATATAACAAAAATTTAAAAAGGAAACCAAATAATAAAACACAGTAGTTTCATATACATATTGATTGGTTCAGAATCATCCACAATTTATCCGCAACGTAAGTGTTCACAACTGATCCAAATTCTATATATATATATATATATATATATATATATATATATAACCTAATTGAGAGGACACTCTGAATAATATACAACCGCTCTTTGCTCCCGATAACGCAGACACAGTACCGAACCTCGGTAAATCTTCTATACTCTATTATTTTCTCTTATTAACTACCGAAACTCTCAACACTAACATGAAATTCAATGAGTAGTTGATCAATGTATTTTTCAATTTCGTGCAAAACATGAAATTAGTAGATTATTACTAGTGAGGAATAATTTTTTTATTGATTATGATAATGAAGTGATTAATATTTGACAATTTAAGACAGTTGTTCATATCAGATTCGCATTCAAAATTATTAATTGGCAGATAAAAGTAGACAAATAAATATGATTAAGTGATAAATAAAAGAGGACAGAGTACACGATTCAAGTTGAAATTTGAAAGCGTGATAATTAATTATTCAGTATATTTTATACATATCAATTATAATGCTTTCAACTTTTTAAACGTGGTAAGTAATATTTCCACAAAAATATTCATTAAGTTCTGAATGTAGTAATATTTCATTAGACAAATCTCATAATATAAACATACTTTCTCAGTTTGTTTTAATGTTGTACCTCACGTGCACCGGCATGTTATTTTTTTTTTAAAAAAAATTTATTAGTAAATGACGAAACAGTTAGATATACCAACAAGAACATACAAAGAAGGTAAAAATTTTAGTTGAAAAATCAAATTGACATGTAATGATGTATCATTTATTTGATTTTTTATTTATTTTTCAAGACGAATTCTTATTGGGTGTCCAACACCATTCCACACAACAATCACTCGAGAATGAAAACTTCAACCAGAAGAAATAAAAGGAAAAATCTCAGTAAGATTCCAAGCCAGATTCGAATTCAAGTCCCTCCCTTTTGCTCATGATGCTGGCAGTAGTTGTATCATCGAATTCTGGTGATCTAAGTGCCTTCACCTGCTTCACAAACTCCTCCACCGACCTGATCGAGCTTCCTGCATTCTCCTCATCGATTGCACTCAGCGCCTTCTTCCCCAACTCAACCGCACCCTTCCTCACCTCCGCGTACCCTCCATCGGCACTCGTCGCGTCAGCCAGGGCCTTCGCCAGCTGCGCCGAGTCGGGCACGGCTTCCAACCCGGCGCAGACTCGCACCGCCACATTAAGCTCATCAGCCAGCCTCTTGGCGTTGTCGTGGTGGTCGGCCTGCATCGGCCAGAGAAGCATGACGACTCCGCCGATGAGGCCCTCCACCACGGAGTTCCACCCGGAGTGGGTCAGGTAAGCCCCCACCGCCGGGTGGTTCAGGATGGCTCGCTGGGGGACCCATTCGGTCGTGACGATCCCCCTCTTTTCCTCGGCCATCCGCTCCGCCAGACCCTCCGGGAATCCGATGGCCGTGAGATCGGTGTGATCATTTTGGCCAAGTGGCACCTTGACGGCCCATATGAACTTGCACCCGCTCGCATCCAACGCGTCCGCGATGGCCTTGACTTGCCACGGGCTGAAGTTGACTTGCGTCCCAAAGCCGACGTAAACCACCGAGTTATCTGAGTGGCTGGAGTCATTCAGCCACTCGATAACCTCATGCTTGATCGGGCCGCTGGTGTGGCTTTCGAGCGATAACAGCGGCCCGACGGCATACACCCTCCCTCCGTCTATCCTCTCTTTGTAGAACTCAACGTTCAAGTCGTCGAGGCCCTCGAACGTGTTGAACACGAGGGCCCAGCTCCGCATGTTGGCGCGGCAGATTCCCGACTCGCCACCTTCGCCCCAGCAGCAGTACAACGAGTGCGCATTCACTGGAGAGAATCCGACAAACTTGATCCCGAGACGCACCGCCAGCCGCTGAGTCGCCTCGCTGAAAAAAACGTCGGACATGATGGCGACCGGAGGGTCAGGATGCGACTCGATCCACTCACCTACGGGACCGCAGAGCTCAGCATAAGCTTGTATGAAGAGCGGCGCGAAGTGGAGACCGGGGACCTCGATCAGATTCTCGGCGCCCGGGGGCATGCCGGGTATGTCCGGAAATGGGAGGACCAGAGTCTGAAACTTTCCAGGCGGGTGGAGGCGCTGGAGCGGTTGCAGGAACTTGAGATTCTTGGGAGTGAGCATGAAGGTGAGCGTCACGCCGGCTGTGAGGAACTGGTGGGCGAGCCTCAGCTGAGGAAATATGTGGCCGATGGCCGGAAAAGTGATGATGAGTATGTGGGGCGGTGGCGCTCGGTTGCCGGAATCCGCCATGTTTTCAGATAAAGAAACTGGCTTGACTGATGAGGGAGAGGGAATGGTTTATGGCAATGTTGAATCCGTGTTTTTATAAAATTTGGGTTATATTTATAAAATTTATGGTACAGAGGGATTAAATTGTATAAATATTTAAATATAATATTAAAAATGTAAAAAAGTAGGGTATCAAAGTCAGACATCATATGATCACATCGCTGGCTATTGCTCCGCCTTTTATCCAACCTACCCGCAAATTTTTTTTTTTTTTTTATAAAAAGGGTTCGATAGTGGTTCTCCACTTCCCTCTTGATGGCCAAAAACCGCACACCCCCTCGGCCCATACGCCCATACCTACCCGCAATTTAAACATCAAAATCTACTAGAATCAATTATGGGAATCCCCGTCGCTGTCAGAGCCGCGAATGCCGAATCGAAATTAACGAATCTTATTTAAAAATTACCATGTTAGTTCGAATTGTAATAATTAAATAATAAGTGAATTTTTCCCATATACGCCAGCAATTTTTTCTGTCGGGTGACTCTCGTCCGTGATCATGTGATATATGTATATATTTACTTGACAACATTTTGTAAATGTTTTGGACAATTTGTATAGTTTTATAATTTATTTTCATTCATAAATGTATGACTCTAAGTTAATTAATGATTTACTAAAATTACTTTCGTAAATTAGCAAAATTCTACAGTTTTTACTCTCAGAAATACAGATTTGTCATTAGTATTGATACGACATTATCTGATTTTTTAAAATATTATTTTCTCTGTTCTTTTTTTATTTTTCACTTAATAAAAGTTTTTCGTCCATTTTTATTTATCACTCAATGATTTTCAATGCATATTTTATATCAACACATATCTTAAAATGTCAAACATTAATCACTTCACTATCATAATCAATAAAAAAATTACTTTTCATCAGTAATGATTTATAAATTTTACTTTTTCACGAAATTTTGGAAAAAAACTTTAACAACATACCTATTAAATTTATCAACCACTATCGTTAATATCTTTCAAATTAATTTTAAATGACTTATAATTCAGGATGGAGGGAGTATCAATATAACACTTTTGCAAATTAATTCAATGATACCACCCTCACAAATTTTTAAAAGACGAGGCTAATAATTTCACAATTATAAATTAATTCAATGATACTAATTGATAACAGAGAAATGTATTGGAGATTTGTGCAATCTCGTACTTCGAAATTTAAGTTAAAATTGTTGAAACCCTGATTCTGGCACCGCAATTTGGTTTAAGTTCTTTACTTTTCACTTATAAGAATGGATAAAAAAATTAATTGTGGTTAAAATAGCAATAATTTTTATTAAAAATGTTAAATACTAGGCAGAAAACAGCAGTTGCACGTAGCAGGTTTTTTGAAATCGTTGTTGATAATAACCGTTTTCAAACAATAAAATGAAGTATAACCAGTTAGTTAGACAAGTTTACAACCAATATAGTTTTACTGGGATGTCTTGTAAAACACATGATAGTTTTTCAAAATCGTGGTAATTTTATTTAGATGGGGTGCATATAAGTAACATATTGATTAATAAAACTTAAAAATAAGTTGGTTTGGCGGAACTAGAAATTTTATTTTCGGTAAACAAAAAATTCTTTTAAGCAGAATGAGATACAGAAATAAAAAATATAATATTTTTAAAACTTAATTGATGGTAAAAAAAATTTAAACTGTCTGGAGGTACAAAAATAAGAAATATAATAATTTTATACTTAATTGGGAGTACAAAAATTAAAATTTTTTATTTTCATACTAAAATAGGAACAGTTTGCTCTGGACCTGGATGGACAGCTGTTTCCAGCTGTCCACCCAGTAAAACCGTCACAGGAGGCTGCTAATTGCTAAGCAGTACTGGATCTTATTAAAGTCATGATATATTGACAAGTTGGTGTAATTTGGGTCTTACTCCATGACAAGTTGGAGTAATGATCAATACCAATTAATTCCTAGAGGATTCGAATTGCACATTAATTTATTTTTTTGCATGATTTTTTTTATAAATATATTAACAATCTGTTTCTTAAATTTATTCAAACGGTAGTATTAACTTCATCTTACTTTACTCAAATTAAATTTAAATAATATGTAAAAGAGAACAGAGAGTATATGTCAATCTTTTGGTGCATATTAGACAAACTCCACCCTCTTTATTTTGTTGAGCATATAATAATATGCGGACACTTTAGATTTTTTTTTTAAACAAACTTATTGAATCAAAGGAGCCCCGATAGAGGAAACAAAGAAAATAAAAATCTAAAACTAACAAAAACATCATAAGACAACCTGCAATAAAGGACAAAACTCCACAAACGAGCTAATACAACAAAACTCCACGCAGGGAGCAAAAGACCAAACTAAACAGAGGAGACATGGTTGAGATATAACAAGCAAAAACAGACACAATCTATAACACACCTTACAAATAGGACCCAACAACCAAGAGTTATTTCAGCCATGGGAGCAACAATTGAAATAAAGAGCGTGCAAAACTAGCAGAGAGCTCCACGAAAGGAAGAGAAAAGGCGCCACTACAGCCGCAACACAAAACGAATTAAACGAAACCAGGCCAACCTTTACCGAAAGACACCAGCACCAAGAATCCATCAAGAGCTAGAACAGAGGCCACAATCTAAGTAATATTATGAGTAGCACAGAAAAGATTTATCTAGCCATTTTTATTGTGTCTGTGATTTTTCAAGATGAACCAAGCTTTCCTCTTAAGGAAGGAGATGATGCAGTTAAGATCAAGCCTACAGTCAAGGAGTTTTTCCTAGAAGATCCAATTGTTCCTGCTACCCCAAGTATAATAAATTGCTGAGCATAAATCTGAGGCAGCCAACAGCTTAAAAGCAGAGGATGCAAAGTTAAAATTCAAAAGACAGTCTATTCTAGATTCAAAGAAAGAGTCATGACACACCACGCTAAGCCATCTACAAATAGAGTTCCATTTGGCTGAGAAATAATGGCAGATCCCAAACAAGTGCTCCTGATCTTCCATAATACCATTGCAGAAAATGCAGGACAGACTATTCAAGACACAAAATCTTGTAAGTTTAAACCTTGTTGGAAGGCAACCTCTAAAAACCATCCAGGCGCACATTTTGTGTTTAGGCAAAGCAAGATTCTCCCAAGCAATACTGCTCCAAGAGACATTAGCTCTCTGCATATCCATGGCTTCCCTAGAGCTCTTGATGGAGAAAGGAGATCCAGTTCTAGCCCGCCAAGAGAAATTCCTATCCACACAAAGGAGTGCTACTGATCTCAAAGAAAGAAATTTTTTTACCAACCAAGGATGACTTGTTTTTATAGGCATGTCCCAGATATCCAGAGGAGCGCATATGTATGCAGAAAACCATCTCGCCCAAATAGAGTTCGGATCGTTAAAAATGCCCATACATTTTTGAGAAGTAGTTCTCTATTCTGACTTTTCAGATCAAATAGACCTAATCCCCCTTTAGTTTTTGGAGTACAAATCTCTTTTCATTTTACCAAAGCTCTTCTTGAAGATGGGCAGCCACTCCAGAGATAACTGCGGCAGATTCTATTGATTTTCTTTATCACCATGACCGGCAGGAGAAAGGATCCACACCAATGAAGGTTCAAAGCCAATAAAGTGGATCTGAGAAGTACCAAACGACCTGCATAAGATAATGCTCTAGCCTCCCAACTTTGGATTTTATCAATTAATCTTGATGAAGCCCCCTTTAGAATGTTGATTGATTGTAAAAAGACAATATGAATGAAAAGATATCATTTAATTTGATGATCGTATGACACAGTTTTCTCATATAAATCTAATTATTATTGTAGTAATAGTTTGAAAGTACAATTATAAATTTTATTTCAGAAAATCAGTTCATTTTTTTTGTTCGCACCCTTTTCGACTATTCGAAGAATCTGAAACCTAATTAAAAATGTAGCAATAATTATGAACCCTTTTTATGTTTTTTTCCTAGAATTTACACATGTCCTTAAATAGAATTGCCCTTCCCCATTTAATATCAATTAATTATATGTTCGGATTTTGAAACGAATGTTTGATATATTTTGTGGATAAAATATTTTCATTTACATTTGTGCTACATGGTGTTGGCTTATTAGATAGCGTTTACCATAATTTAAATTTTATTCATTCATTCCTTAAATATTTTGTGGGTTCAGAATTTTAAAATTATAATTGCATCATAATTATACGGGTATGTGAAAGTCAAAATCATTCGCGTTCGGTTTGATTTAATCACGGATAACATCTGACCATCATTTTAAAAAGGCCGTGAACTACAATTGATTTTCTTTCACAATTTGAACTAATCTAATTTTAAAAATAATATAAAATATCAAAATATGCATTAAAATGCGAAGTTGTCATGATTCATAGTCGGCGGTTATATATAGATGCAGTTAAGTGATGGAGATGTTATGCTGAGTCACAATTATCAACTCAAACAATCTATGCAAATTTATTTCTTCACTATCTTTTAACAAAATAAATTTATGAATTTTGAAGTATCGGTAAGCTACTTCTCATACATACATGTTGTATATGATTTAGCAGAAAGATTGGAATGATAAATCCAATTTTCAAACAGCTGTATGAATTTAAACAGATTGGAATGAGTTGCTTAGTTTATCATTGCATACTTGATTAAGTCGTGTATGTTTGAAGTAGTGTTTTAAAAGGCGGTCTAGGCGGCCGCCTAGGCGCTGGGCGACTGCCAAACGCCCCGATTCGGTGCTGGGCGCTCAAAAACCGATTAATTTGATCAACTCCCGATTTGGTCGCTGGACGGGTAGGAACAACTTGCCGCATCCGAAGCCGGCGACACCCATGGGCAGGGACAGCTTGCCGCGTCCGGAGTCGGCCGATCTGTTGGAGTAGGAGGTGTCGGCGGATGGATTAGGGTAACTTTGGAGAAGAAGGAGAGTTTCTATTTTATTTGATTTAAGTTGTTGTAGTATTAGAAAAATACAATTCGACCCCAACAGGTTCAAAATATAATGTAATTTGATCTTACTTGTTAAATTCGAGTTTTTAAAAATACAATTTAACCCCCAAAGTTTTTATAATATTGAGGAAGTTATGCTTTTTATCTTTCATTCAAAATATTGGAGAAATATTCTTACTCATAAAAATATCGTTAAACTATGATTGAACATGTTTTAAATTGAATATTTAAATATGATATTTTTAATTACATATTTTATATTAAATTAATATATTAATATATATAGCACCGCCTAATCATCTGATTAATCCTTCTGCCTCATCCCCGCCTAACCAATTAATCGCTAGACCCCAAGTCAACCGCCTGACGCCTTTTATAACACTGGTTTGAAGTAGTGTAGTAACTTGGAATAATGAAAACTTACCGAGTTCATGGTTGCATCTTTTGTTGAATTATGCTTGAAGTAGTGTAACTTGGGAGCTTAATGAACCGATTATTAGTCACCGAATTTTAAAAATTTGAAATCATAACCGAAAATTTGAAATCGAATCGAACCAGTAACATTTTAATCGAACCGAACTGACCGATTTCAAACAGAACCAAACCGACCGGTAGCACGACAGACACTGTAATATTATTATATAAGAAGATAAGTAGGACATTCTCCTTTTTTTTATGACCCATCATTGTTACCTAATTATTCATACTACTTACTGTAGCATTTAACAGTTCGGCCCTATTTTAGTGATCGGTTAATTGGTTCAATTAATATAATAATTAATTCAATCAGTTAATAATTAATTGAATATTCACCACTACCTTCTACCACTTGTGGTCTCAGTACGCCGTGCTCATTTCCAGAACCAAATAATTCTACTGCTAATCTGTCTTACAATTTTCTGCTTCGAATCCTATTTTTCTTAAAAAAAGTAAATATAACCGATTAAAAATCGAATAAGGAAAAATATATTTGAGAACTGAGGAAGACATCATCTGTATGAATGTATGTACATGTGACATCAATTACGGATCAGAATTCTTCTCATAAATATCAATCCAAGACTGCAAAATGACTGATGCTTTCTTAAGCTCTTATTTTCTGGTGGTCAGGGCGAAATTGCTCGAGCAGCGCCTATCTCTGCATCTGACTTCCTTTTCTGCTGTGTTTGATCACTATATCAAATGGAAAGTGCAACCATGCGTAACATTTTAGCTTCATGATTTCACTTTTTCTGCGCCGACGGGAGCGAGAATTTGATGTATTAGTTTCTCCGGTAGTTTCTTGTTAGACTGCAAGCGTGTAAGAGAGTTAAGACTGTTTATGGGCAATAGCGAGATAATCATTTAGTGATGCGCTGCAAACGAGAGATGATAAATCTGACCTGAAAGTGTCTCATGTGTAGGATCGGCTCACACCCGACGTCTGCGACCGAGTTCCCAAGTGGGGTTTGCAAGTCGAATCTCCGAGCTTCATATGCTGAAAGCATGTTGTCCTTGTAGGGAAGTTTGCGACAGATTCGAAGCAGCGAAGTCAAGGAATTCATCTGTCACATAGGACCAGTAAAAGGTTTTTATTCAGGGCTCACGAAAAACATCCATCAAAAAATGCATTCCATACTGACCTTCATGTAAGGACAAGAAGCACATCCGCCATTTATAGAGCATCCTTCGCCGCTAGCAACCCCAGGCACGACAGCGAGGTCTCCCAATTTCACATTTTTCAAACCAGCATCGTTTGTGGATGTCTGCGAGATTGATTCTGATGAGACGGGGAAGATGATCTCGACACTGACTTTAGCTTTGGATGAAGGCGATTTTGCAGAGCTCAATAGCTTTCGAACACTTGCCACAATTGAAGTAATCATTCCCGACTCCGTCCCCAGCACAAACTGGAGGTGCTCCTTGATATTCCGGTCCAAAGCCTCCTGAACTCTCTGGTTGATGAAATCTAATATATTTTGAGTCGAGCCCACGACTCCCATTCCTCGTCTCTTCGCTTCCATTGCCAGGGAGAACATCTCACTGGGGACTTCGAAATGTGCGGTTAGGAACGCATCACAGTACATTTCATTTATTCTGTCCACCACTTCATGTCCGAAGAGATGATGGACGATGCACGTACCATCCTAGCACACAAAAAATGTATTGATTTTATTCTTTTGAAAATAAATACGAGTAAATAGATAAATAGAGGTCAAACACGGATATAAGGACCAATAAGTGACTGTAAAAGGAGCCGATTTAATAAACTCACTAGCTTGGTGTTAGAGCAATTTAAGTGCTCGATTTCTTGACATGATCCAACAAAAAGTTCTATATGAAGTCGAATAAACCAGAGAAAAACTTAATCCAAAATATAAAAATTCACAGATTGACTTAGAGAGCTCACCGGGAAGTAGTGTAGACGAGGCAATAATGATCTGATGGATTTCTTGCTGTGTTCGGGGTGTATCTGAGTGATTTCTTCATCAGTCATCATCAGCATCTGCTGAAATAGTTCTACAATGTTCGCGCCCATGTAAGTGTCGGGTCCATACCAAACATTCAGATTCGGCACTTGAGCAAACGCCTGCAAAAAAAGAAGAAGAAGGTAATCACTTAACTATACTGAAGCTCGGGATATGTACTGTCAATTTAAATCGGAAGATCAATCATAGCGTAATAAATGAGCAACCTGCAGAATTGTCTGCACGACATTGGAGGATGTGCAAGTTATAGTTGGCACTAGTTCATGCGCATGGGCTTTGGTTTCCAGAGAAGTGTTGATATAAACAACATGGAGGGATGGAGAGGATGCGGAAGCTGTCCGGAGATAATCTAGATAAGAAGGAGCAGCTGCTGCATCAGCTAGAGAACAGCCTATGCGCTCGTTCGACATCCTATACACACCGACCTGCATATGACATGATTAACAGCTGTCAAGACTATCCGTTTCGAAAGACAAAAACGAGAAAGAAAGGTCTTTTTTGAAGGATGATTTGCTACACAGGTAATGATATGGTTATAATTTACTATTTGATTACCTCTCCAAAACCAGCTTGGTCAAGGATAGCGCGGACATTTTCAGACATGAAATCTACACCAAGAACTGCAATGAATTTGCATCCAGCCTCCGCCATCCGGACAGCAGCATCAGCCATAACCAAAGAGTCGGATATAAAGATGTGCGGCCAGTGCTTCTGTGCAGTGGTCAAGACTCCTTGAACTTCAGGGTCCATGTAGAAGTGAGCGACAACACCTATCTGCTTTTCTTTTAACACGCTGACAAGTTCTTCGACTCTTTTCTCATCAGGGTGTATAAATCTAGCCTGTATTCTCAAGTAATAATTCAGCCATTTTATAATCAGTCATAAGGCATCATTGGTAGTTAATTCTAAGAATAGCGATTCAACTTTGTAAGAGAAAATTCCTAAACTAGGCTGGATATATTTTTTCACGAAAGGACACGGGTACTACAACTTTTTTGGGTATTACAAAACACGAACTTGCTAACAGTTAAAACTAATATGAACAAGTCGCATGGTAGGGATCAAAGTAACGGTAAACTGCAAAGTGCATCCTGTGCGCATCAGATCATAAAACTAATTAAACTAAAGATTCACAAATCAAAACAATTACTAAATGTGCCGTCATTGACTTATCCCATATCAAGACAATAAAATCTCAGTTCCAAACGCTTAATCATCGCTAAACAAGATCGCAAATCCTTCAAAATTATTGTTTTAGTGGGATAAGCATTTCCATCAAAAAATAAGCTAGATTACAAACCAAGATTATGCATCATCCATTTCTGCGAGGGAAGTTGAACAACAAGCCAAACCTTGGACATAAAGAGCTGTGTATAAAGTCCAAAATGCTCAAGCTTTGGCATACAACATATTTCAAATCAACACACCAGAAAACTAAAAAAACTATGACTATGAAAACGATAAAACTCTGAGATCAACACACCAAGATTATGCACCAGCTCTTGAAACAGCTACCAGACAACGATACACACATTAAAAGTAGCTATAAAAATGCACTACAACATAACATAGAACTGAACGAGATGAAGCTATGGAACGAGTAAGCTGACCTGAGCTTCGGCATAAGCTCCTTGGGCGCTGATGCCCTCAGCAGTGACCACCAGAGAAGGAAAAGGCTCGAACTTGGACCTCCCATCTCTTTGCGCAATGAAAGCTCTACACTTCTTCTGCATACTGACCAGCACATTGTGCCAAGTATTAACCCTAGAGCTCACATTCCCAGCCAACCCCACGACATTCAGCGCCCCCAGATCATCAGTTTTCATCTCCAGCACGTCCTCGGGCAAGGCTCCGTCCAGCACCCGAATCAGGCACGAGCAGAAGCCCCTCGTGATCTCAGAATCACTGTCGGCCCTGAACCTGACCCTACCTTCCTCATCCAACTCCGCCGTCAGCCACACCTGCACCGTGCACCCCATCACCCTATTTCCATCCACCTTGCTCGAGGGTGGAAACTCCGGCAGCAGCGCGGCATAGTGGAGGAGGCGTTTGACTCTGTCCAGCGGCTCCGTCAGCGCCTGGAATTCGATCACCAGGCGCCGCAGCTTGCTCGCCGCGAGCTCGGATGATGTGGGCGGCGTGGGCGTGGACGCAACAGCGCGGGGTAAGAAGGTGGCCGCCGATGATGATGATGAGCTAGGGTTTCTGGAAGAAGGATTGGACGAATCCGGAGATGGGGTTTGGAGGGATTGAATTCGAATCGGCTTGAAGAGCCGGGGATGGGAAATCGAGGGAGTGGATTTGCGTGAGGTGGGTTTGGGGAGGATGGAGAAGATGGTGGAGGTGGAGGACTTGAGGGCCATGGCAGATGACGAAAAGCGAAGCGAAGGAGAAGGATTGAGTGAAGGAGGGAGATGGGATCTACGGGGACGGAGGAAGATTGAGAATTCTGGCGCGTTTGAATCGGAGAGAGAAGATGGCGAAGAAAATAGGCTCCGGAGTTGACAGAGAAACAGAACAGAGCAGAGTGAAGCAAACGGAGAAAGGGTTTTCTTTTTAAACAAAAATAATTTAATTAATTTTTACAAACTGATGTGAAATTAAAGAATTTTATTTTTTATAAAAATTGATTAGTTTTTGTTCAAATCAAAGATGAAAAAAAAATAGCTTTAATTAAATTTCACCCTGAGAATACCACAACAAGCCAGAGTGATATAATGATTTTGTTATTTAGGACTTAGCGTGATTGTTTTACTTAAAGTGATATTCATTTCGACTCTCTAATAATAGTGCATGTTAAATTGTATAGATTAAAAAATATTAATATTAGTTTTTGATCAAATTTAATATATATATATAAGGTGTATTTTAAATTTTTTATAAAATATAAAATATATTATATTGTTATTGATGTATAATGATTTATTTATGAATTATGATGATGAAATAATGAATTTTTAATTGTTTAATAAGATGGGTATTAGTATTAAATATGTATTAAATTATTAAGCAATAAATAAAAATAAATAAATATGAATTATTTAAGCGATAAGTAAAAATATAAAGAAAAATACTGATAAAAGCATGAACTTTATTATAAATTTAATTTAAATTTGCTCCTCTAATATAGCATAAAATAAGCATAAAACTTAGGCCTTTTAGAAGTGGATCTTGACTTTGTCACTTGATGCATGTCCTCTTCTTTTTTCTATAAATTCCACGAATTGGTTCTAGAATAAAATATTTACTGGCACCAACAACATAATAGAATCTTTGGAAAAAGGGGAAAAAGAGAATATAAAAGTCAATATAGATTTGTATGAATATAGTAAGAATATAAAAAATAATGGGCCCACGCCCACAAAAAAGCGAGTCTGCACCTTCTTCGGAATAGTATAGAGAATACAACAACTTGTATTTTACTTATTATTTGAGGACAAGCACTATATATGGCACCTTCTTGTGGCTTAACATGTTCAAATAAGATTTGCTTACCTCTTTTTGCAAAGCCAATGACAAGATGAAGATGTCTGGCCAACATGTTCAATCAAGTGTTGGATTGTGCTTGCACATCCCATTGTCATAATCTTTGATTCTGACTTTAATGGTCTTTTTCATGATGGATCACAAACTCTGATGTGTGGAAGATCCATTCACAACTAGCAGAGAGCTTCAGTCAACCAAGGCTAGAGCAACCATATTATGTTTGCTATAGAGGTTTCAAGTGGTGTAATGATCTGATAGGAATCCAGCTTGATGCAGTCAAACAATGATAAGTGATAACCATGGCAGCTCATTGCATCAGGGTCTCATGCTGGCTTAATTAGTTGGGAACTTGGCCACCTTGAACCACTTGATAACCTCATATTCTGAGCTCAGGTTTGGTAACATGATCTGGGTGCCTCCAATCAGTCATTGTCGGAATTGCTTCCGTCATCACTATATGGTTCATTTATTTGATATTCTCCTATCTGGTATTCTGCTGCTGCCCGGTTTAGCAGATGGGAAGGCTGCCGAATATGTTTTGCAAGTAGTTTGAGGACATGTTTTTATAAGCACAAGGTTGTAACGGGATCTCATCTTCCCCACCGGACAGCTCGAGCGCCTCCTCATATTCATCATTCTCTTCGTACTCATCCGGCTCATCATCAGCCTCTTCCATTTCTTCCTCATCAGCCAGAATTGCATCGTGGCTGTTTCTTCGTCAGGCAGACATTCCTTAGGAGCCGCTTTGCCACTCTCAAATATGAGCTTCCACTTCGTCTTTTCAAACTTGTCTTTACATGTTTTCAGCAACTTTCCAGCCCCGGTTCAGGACATACAGACAAGAGTCTCACTGCAATTTTTAGTGGCAAATTATTAATCAGAGGGACCGAAAACCACCCTGCT
Source organism: Kalanchoe fedtschenkoi (assembly GCA_002312845.1). Taxonomy (NCBI): domain Eukaryota; kingdom Viridiplantae; phylum Streptophyta; class Magnoliopsida; order Saxifragales; family Crassulaceae; genus Kalanchoe; species Kalanchoe fedtschenkoi. The sequence continues at coordinate 583,553 of NQLW01000024.1, forward strand.
TCTCGGCCGCAAGTCTACTGTTTCAGTGGTTTTCTTATCTCTCGCTGAATGTAATCATCTTCAAACTCGAACAACTGCAGTGATATTTGACAGCCAAAGGAAAACACTTGAAGGCACACAAAACCCCCCATTTCTGCTTGTACTTTTGGCCTGCATTAGCATCACAACAACCTCTGAAAGATGGTGGCAGATGAAAATCAATCCTTTGGTATATGGAAGAACCAGGATTGTTGCGAGGATCATATCCGCTTCGAATCAAGAACCTATGGAATGGCCCATTTGAAAAGTAATATGCAGAATTGGATAGGAGCCTACGAAGCATATTGTTTTGGATCTTAAAAACCTATATCTCGCAAGCCTTCAGCAAGAGAATGCTTAGGCCATATGGATCGCTCATCAAACAACTTATAAACAAGAAACAACCATTTGACACTCCCATAGATACGAGCCTCAAGGGATGGACTTCTCCCATCTATCTTCATTGAAATATCTTCAACATTGAAATCGACAAAAAAATTTCTCTCCTCAATTTGTAAATGATTTGAAAACTGCAGTAGAAACTCATAAAGCTTCTTCTTAGAACCTGGTCCTGTTGATGGCAGTTTTAATACCACTTGTTCAGGTATATCCTTGGCAGAAAAAAATTATAGGGCAAAAGCATCAACAGATCATCCCGATCCGAGCCTATTATTCCACTTTTCTGAAGGTTGGGTTCCATGTCAGTCCATTTCTGTTTCTTTCTCTGAGCAACGTCAGCATGAACGGCAAGCACATGCTGGTAGTGTGCCATTCCATCGAAGCAGTATGCCTCTGAAACTTGAGCAACAATATCAGCACATATATCTATTTTACCCTCGCCGTCTCTCACATCCAGATCTTTTCCAATTACTTCAGGATGAGTTATGTTTGGACCGTCTGACCAGGACATGAGGCTTTTTCATTGCACCGGACTAAAACGGTTGATGGAGTTTCACTGGAAACATCATCAGCAAGTATAACAGAAGAAGTCTTATTAGACAGTTTCAACAGGAAATTACGGCTACTATGAAGCCTCCCAATAACAGGATGCGTATATGAATCTTCAGAGCAGAAATGGAGTTCCAACGTCTCCGAGCTGCGTGCTTTGACAATTCCTTCAGTTCCACCAAGGGTCTCAATGGCATGTGATGTGGTCTAAGTACCCCGGGTAATAAATAGCAAAAGCCTCAGAAGTAGGCAGTAACCCTGACACAGTTCCGTGTTTTACAACTCCCATTTAAAAATGTGTAACAAGTCAAAATCGAGATGAGCTTCAGTTAACAGTAAAGACGCAAGCTTCAGAATAAGTAATATCCTAAGACACAACATTTGCAAGTAGGAACATCGCAGAGACACACAACTTCAATGTCATCACTCATCACTGCTCCATGGACATTTTTCCAAGTAATCTCTTTTTGGGTTATGATCCAAGCAATTACAGGCTTCAGTCAATCACAGATCGAAAAACAAGACAAGCATGACACTGCAAAAAGCAGGCCAAAGATTGCAATAATAAAGCGTTGAAACTATGTCGAAACTACAGCAATAAACCAAAGATTGTATCACCATGAATTTCTTCAGAAACAATTGGCTATTTTCAATCCAACTTCTTCAAGCTCTTATTAGTTTCTTAACAAAACTGAATAGAAATCTTTCTGGAACAGTTCAATCATCCAGATCTACATTTGATCTCAAAATTCCTCAGGAACAACTGAGTAATATCAACAGACAACCAATCGGTTAAACTTTCAGAAAAGCTTCACAAGGCAATTGTTCACAAATCCTACACCAACAAATTCTCATCAGTTTCGATTCCACCAGATAATTATCTGTCAAATCCTATATACCATCTCAAAATATTGAATGCATTCAAGCCATTTAAATTAACTTGTTGCTAAAAATCAACTGATACACAACTGCCATTCCTTACCTGCTGGATCGCAGACTATCAAATCGAAACAAACCGTAGCGAAATTCGAGAAGGAGGCAAGTTTAGCTTCGTTGACGGACATTTTCAAAGTGAAGCAAACTCAACAAAGGACAGCTAGCCAGAATCGAAACACTCCGATTTCTCCGATGTTAGGCTCCGCGTTCTTCTTCTGTTATTTACTGCAAGTCTCGAATGTTTAAAACAGTTACAAGTTAGCCCCCAATGATTATAAATTTACAAAATAGGCACGTAATTTACACATAATGACATAAGTTCCTCCTGTAGTCCTGTTTATTTAACAATTGAAAGAAGCGGTCCAAGACAGTTTTTATGTATACATACAAGTAAAGGTATCCGTTGTTCCGACGGTTCGGTTTGAAAAAAATTAAAAATCAAACCGAATTATTAGTTATCTCTTTTCAAAATATGAAACTGTAAACCGATGATTAAAGGCACCCATCGTCCCGATGGTTCGGTTCGAGAAAATTAAAAATCGAACCAAATTATTAGTCATCCCTTTTTAAAATATGAAACTGTAAACCGAACGATTAAAGGCACCTGTCGTCCTGACGGTTCGGTTCGAGAAAAATTAAAAATCGAACCAAATTATTAGTCATCCCTTTTTTAAAATATAAACTGTAAACCGAACGATTTTTTAAAATCTGAAACCGAACCGAACCGAATCAAACCAAATTAAACCGGACCGGACCGGACCGAACCAAACCTCATGGAGCGTCGTACGAACATCCTATTCTGTTATATATATATTTATTACGGGCGGTTCAATGGTTCAAATCGGGCATCAGATGGGCACTTTGTATGTGAATATATATACCGGATTGCACAACAAATTACGTTGAACCAATTGAACCGGCCAATTCATAATAAAACCATTCAAACCAGCCATATTTCATTTTGAATCGGTAAACTTTTAATTTATAATTAATTTATAATTAATGTTTTCCAATTAGTAATTAATAATTATTTATTATAAAATGAGCTAAATGATTTCCACTCATTACCTCTTCAATCCTAAGCCTCAAGTCTCTATCACTTCACTTAGTTACAATCTCTACCTTATTTAAAATTATTCAATTGAAAATTAGTATTATATTACTATTAAATTAATCTTATTAAATTTAAGGTTGAACTGATGTAAATCGTCAATTTATTAAAAAATATTAAAACAGACTCAAAACTAGTTAAACCTCTATGATTTCGGGCCGGTAGATTATGCCACTTTGAAATCAAATCATATTGATAAAGATCTCTCAGTATGATGTAAGTAATAACTAATACTATTGATCATATTATTAATTTATTTTTTGAAACTTATAACATATATTTACTTAAATAAATAATCAAACTAACATAATTTTTTCATAAATATCACAAATTAGTGTCCAATAATCAATCATCAGTTTGTCAATTAATCACTAGAAAGTAATTAAACTGATAAGGTCCTATAAGCAATTTTGAAAACACCCTCCTAATATCAGAGTAATATCTGTCCAAATCTTACATTTGAAACTTTTAGGGTAACAAAAAAAATAGTTTTTCTCTAATTTTTTCAATCCCTCATTTTTTCTTTATATATATACCAAAATAAAATAGAAGGGACAAACATCTCTTTTTATTATATTTTTACTTTTGCAGCATGATCCTTCCTGGTCGACAATGAAATTACAATATTATTTTCGAGTCAAATGCAGCATGACCAGAAAATGGTGAGGTTGTATAATATCAAATCCACTCTGAACAAGAATGTAGGTTCAATATATCACTCGAGCCTGTGATCCAATCATCATTGTTCTGAATATGAAAACCTTAATTAGAATCAAAATGAAACCCTTAGTCAAACCACTTCAATATATTGAAGATCAAATGATATAGCATGTTTATTTATGGTAAAAGAAAAACGAACACATTTCTCATGTGTTTACAACTCCACTGATTGAGGCCAGAAAGATCATCAATCTACTGCACTCAATCAAGATTATTCCAAAAGCTTTTTCAAGCTTCATCATTATTGTTGGTATCATCTGTCTGCAAGCTCGCTTCAGCCTGCTGCTCCGCTGCATTTGAACCACCATCAGCAGCAGGGTGATCTTCCTTGAGGTAGTCCATGCGCTCATCGATCTTTCTCATCTGGTCGGCAATAAGGTCCAGCACGTCAGTCAGATCCTCCGCAGTGAGTGATGACAAATCTGAAAGTAGTCATTTACAAACAAATCGACACAATAACATCTAAGGTTATATTATATTCCCCATAAAATGTTTAATGATGAAACTCTTTTGCAGATCATATTCAAAATGAGAAATACAAGTATATGTATAACAAGGTATATATTACCAGCTTGGCCGTTCATGCCATCAACAATGACTTTTGCCAATTTCTGGTGTCTATTCTCCATTTGTAGCGTTTCAAGCTTTGCCCTATTCTTCAAGATATTGGCTTTCAGAAAGCGCTCGCGAATTTTGGCTACCAACCTGCTGGTTCCCGCAGCCTCAGGCGGAACGCCAAGAAACTTAGCCACCACACGCCGGAAGTCCATGCCAGCTGGTGGCCACACTTGAGGAACATTATCAGGACCGTAAATGATAACACAAGCGTCCGCCCCGCATAAGACTTTCAGCTCATCGAGATCTCTCCAAATTTGCTCCACTTTCTCCTTGAAGATTGACCTGACCGCCGCAACACTCTCAATTGGGGTTGCCATTGCCGCCCTTGACTGCTACAAAGTTGAGAAGGCAAAAGACAAACAGAGATGAGATGATTAATCTTGGTGATTTTACAGGGTTGTGTATGAAGCTATTTATGTTAGGTTTAGGTTAGAATACATAGAATTAGGGTACATGAATCAGAATGATTTTATATCTTACCAAAACACATACATAAAGGTAAATGGAAAAAAATACCCTAGCATCATCTCCGAACTTGCTAGTTGAAGACTAGACCCTAGAGATTCATGAAAGTTAAAATGCCAATATATATTTGATGCATTGATGCAGGGACAGAAACATGCATGGAGCAAGAATTTGAAATTCAAACCTAGGAAAAAGATATTTTATTCTATTTATATAATATCATGGAAATAGAGTAAAATATTTTTTACTCAGAAGAAATGAATTAGGATAGTCAAATATCGTAGTGTACAAATCTGTTCGATTTCATTCTATCAATGCCCTTAGATATCAGAATTATCAGTCATCAGCTAGGTCCTGGCATTTTTGATCTTAACGACCTTTTCAGATAGGAGAATTAGTGCATCTATAGGTCTGACAAGAAGGTTTTCATGCGGTCAGAAAATAAACCCAATAGCTAACGATAAGACAGTCGATCAAAATATGGAACTCTTTAACCATACATGTCAATTGTCACTTCATCAATGTTAGGTCTTTATGTATCTAAATGTTTCACTAGAAATGTGTTCATTGTCCTAGTTTTTTTATGTTCTTTAGAAACAAATTGCTCAGCATATAGTGGATGGTACGCCATGGTGAAAGAGTTGGGAGGTTACTGATTTTTTTTATGGAAATATCTGAAAGATTGGAGTGATGGAGAGATGTGTAAACCAGAACTTCTACCAAGTATTGTTTAAAAGAACATAAATGAGACAACAGCATAGATTCACATATGGGGTATATGGAGTATAGGTTCAACGTTGAATCATCTCCAGGTCGATATGTATCGAACTGTCTGAGATAAGCCAACGAATGATCCATAAAATATAGGTCAGGATATAATCAAACTCATTGAAAAGTGAGGCCATTGTGTATTCCAAACCTTCATCAGCTACTCAGAATGTAGTGTCCACAATTTTTGTTTTACATTTTTTAAAAATTAGAATAAGTATAAAAATAACTTGAAAATTCTAAACTAGCTTAATGAAAGTCCAAATCATAAATTGATCACACGAGCCCGAGAAAAATCAAATCGTATTTTGGGGCTAGGGCAACTCTTGCACATTTGTATAAAAAACTATTGTTTTTCTTAAAACTCGAAACACATATGGAGGACGCCATGGTTTCGTTTCCAGCTCGGCGGGGTAGCTCCGATTGTGAGATGAATGTTAGACGGTGGTGGATGGTGGTTTCATGTATACTTGACTTGATGTCATATATGGTTAGTTAGGAGCGAGCCATGTCAAGGGTTTGTCAAGAATTACCGTCTTTCCTTCGATATGGCCTTGAGATAAGATTGGAGGTGTAGCGGCTATCTCAGCCGGAAGTATGACCGATTTGATAACTCGTGGAGTAGGTCTTTGGATGGTTCTTTTGTAACAAGATTTAAGTCTTGTAAATCAAACTGTGCAGAGTATAGCTTGAAGAGCATCAAGTGAAAATATTTTTTTGTTCTTTTCAGTGTTGGTCTGTCATTCTCGTTCATGACCATTCGGATTGGTGGTTTGGAATTGAAGTTGATGTTTGATACAAAAATATTATTCATAAGTTTTTTATAAAATTCTCATAAGCACATCCTGCTGCATCCTCAAAATCGAAGTCAACTATTAGTTTAGGCTGTTCAGTTTTGCTGCTAATCGTGAGATAAGCTGCAATTTGGGTAAAACTAATTTAATTCTGTGGACTAGTTTTGTTTTGCCTGTAAGTTGAATTTTTGTTATTGTTTTTAATGTAATTCTTGATTCGAAGTCCTTCTAGGTGAAAAACGCTTTCTAACCACATAATTTTCAGAATTTGGTTCAATTTGAATAGTGGGATCGATAATTGGTACTAAAGTTCATGGTTCGAAATTGTCGGCTGATGTAAACGAATCTGCTTACTGAATTCGTATGTATGTATCTTTGTGCTTTAATATTTGAATTGAGCGATTCTCGTTTTGAACGTATTCTACATACATCTTAGTTTCTTAGAATATATGACACAAGTTATACATTTATTTGGTTAGAAAGAAGTGATATTCCGAAAGCAGGACCCAAAATATGTCTGTAAAAATATTTGACAGCTCATAAATACAACTTTGAGAATCGGCAACATGAGTTTCCATATCTGAATTATAAGTGATTCTTGAGCATGCTGAGCTCGAAACAAGCTTGTAGTATCAATATCAAATTTATGAGATGGTCATGTTTAGTTTTTTTTTTTTTGGAAAGGTTAGTATATATTTCCAAAATATAAGAGATGAAAGGTACAAAACTATTCACAAAATACAGCCCATGGAACTTTGGTTCCATGAAAAAAACCTGCTGAGATCTAAGCTTTTAAGCCAAATAAGACAGGGGAAGGAAACAGCCTCAACCCAGGACAATCTAACTCTGATTTTCGGGGAACAAAAACCAGCAAAACACAGCTCAAGGAGTTCTGAAATTTTCCACAACTTCCTGCCAGCTGTCCCATCTAACTCCCATGCTATTTTTTGATCCCAAACATGGCTGGATACCCACCATGCGAGCCCATGGGAAGTTGATTCCGGTTTTCTTCATTCTCTGAATTCTGGCCAAGATAAACTTTAGGTCTTGGACAGCTTCACTGGTGACTTTTGTAGCTTCTCGTTCCTCTTAAGTGAACAATCTGCTTCTGTTTCTTTCCCTCCAAATGTGATAGATTGCCAGGTTCACCACTGTCCTATATGCATTTTTAATGCAGGTTCCACCTGCAATACCCCCAATGGCAACATCAGTGATGTTTTTCCATGATGAATCATCACAATTGAAACCAATAATAAGCAGCAGCGTTTTAATAATCTGACTTGAAAAGCGCACTGCAGTCAAAAAAGAGACGCATAGATGTTTCTATTTCAGTTTTGCATAGCATACATTTATCATCCACCAAGATACCAAATTTTTAGTCAAAAATTTTTAAATTGAATTTTAGTTGAGGTTATGTTTTCCATTTCAGTTTTAATTGAATTTTAAAGCAGCAGGGTTTTTTTCAGTAAAAAAGTGATGGTCATGTTTAGTTGAGGTTATTATATCTCAAAATTGAATTTTTAAATTTGTCTTTGGGGATGTGTGGTTATGAAGTTTTTTTTTTGAGAAGATGAATTAGTTTTGATAGCATTTTAGACTTATTTGTCGTTCTTATATAATATTAATTTGTAGGTTATATTGTAGGTTCGTATATATTATTCAAGAATTTTTGGATCTGCTCGAAAAAAGTGAACATGTACTTCTCATGTACTTTGTAATATATTATGTTATCCTATTAATATTATTATAAGAGTAAGTATGGTATGCATATTATGTACATGCCCATTTGGAAAAGAAATTTGATTTGTAAGCATTCGATCGTACATGCATACACGCTGCATCATGTATGCGATGTCTAGTGTTATGAGAAAAAATAGCACGTTTTGATATGTGAATAATTTGATGATCCGGATCAGTAGTGAGGATTGTCTAGCCAATGAGAGTTTTTGTTACGTCGCCGTTCATATTTGTCATCATGATTATATATTTGCATCTAAATTTCATCATTTTGATATACATAAAATATATGTATATATGCAAACCAAGAATTGTGAGTCATCTCACACATACATATGGATAAAATACGAATGGTGAACCGTATATGAAAATAATATTTAATAATAAATATTTGCCGCAATATTGAAAATTAATCTATCGCTCATCATTTGTACGTGCATATGTTATTTATTTTTATTTTTTAATTTTTTTATTAAATATAAATTATAACACACACCCAACTACTAGGATTCGAACTCTAGAGGTGTGCATTGTCAGGAATCACTCTCTCACTCACTTTACCACCGGGCTACAACCCTGATATATGATGGATTACAAGATTCTGAGTTTGTATATTAGAAATTGATGTAATTAAGAGATTGATTTGACTGAAAGATTACACTATTTTTTTTCAAGAGAGACATGGAAGTTCAAAACAATATGTTAATCAGTCAGTCCATATGGTTTAGGGCTTTTTTATTTCGACCGTCATGAATAATGGTTGTTAAATGTTAACACAGGCCTGTCATTGGCTCAGGTCTGATGCCCCACCTCATCAATACCCTATCAGCTGATGGGTGTTCTTCTGGACATGGTTACTTCAAGCGCTCCTCCATCTTTGCTTTATAGTCAACGATAAGGCGCTTCAAGTCATTCAGATCCTCTATATTGCGAGGGTTGCCATATCTGAAATATTTGAAAAAACATCGGTGCAACATAGCTAGCTAGGCTAGGGTTTAATCCATCACTGCTGTGGTTTTAACTGAATGTTATGTAAATTCTTACAGGCAGCCCATAAATGCAGGAGAAAATATGAGTAAAAAACCGTTCGTATATACTCAACCGCAACCCTAGCTAATTCAGTTTTCTTTTACTCTATTAATTCTCCCTTTGTTTCATTATCTCCGCTGCCAAAAGGTCGAGAAGGAAAAAAAAAAAAACAGGGATGGGATTGTGGATCGATGTGTCTCAAGATTTTTTGTAACGCTGTTTTGTGCTAGGTTAAGATCTAAGATGTATGAGAGAAAAATACCCAATCAATTTTGGGGTTTGGTTCATCGCTCTCTAATCTCTATTGTGTTTAAATTTAAGATTATCGTACATCCATTTACAATAATGAATTATCTTACCCACTAGATTTAATAATTGAAATAAGTAAATATTACCTTATATCTATTTATTTGTCAATTTGACGTAATTGTTTGTCTGATAAATAGATCTGACCGTGCAACACATGGGCGCGATAGGTTGCCCACAAATTTTCCACAGGACGCCGCTACGGACTCGCAAGTTGCCACTACTCATCCACAAGTTGCTCCTCGGCACCGTAAAAAATTAAAAAAATTAAAAAAAATCTCTTCCCTTATCCTGTCCGAAAAGTGCCAGTATGCTGACCCTCATGTTTTTTTTTTATGCTTTTCAGTTGGATTTTTCGTATCGAAAACAAATAAAAAGGGAAGTGTTTTTTTCAAGTTATCAATATATTTTTTTATTTTTGTAGAGATACTTGAGAATTTCAAGTTTGATTATGCGTCAAGGCTCATCTATGTGACTATTTAATTGAGTGTCAAAATACAATGTTTTATTTATGTAGAGGAAACAATATCATTTAATTTGAAGGCCAAACTATATAATTTTTTCATACAGTTTTAATTCATATAATAATATTAATTTATGAGTGTGCTAAGGGTAATATTTAGAAATGATTGAAAAAAGGACTAACCCCCTCCTTTCGGAATCCACTCGAACGGAAGCTTTTTTTTTTTTTGATAACATTTTTTTTAGGGGAAAAACCCAAAAGGGGCCCTGAACTATCACCGCTTACCCAATTGCGGTCAGAACTACCATGATTTCCAAAAAGAGTGCAATGAAAAAAAAATAGAACTGATTTTTTGAATTAAAATTTACCATTACAATACAAACCTAATATTATTATAAGACTTAAATTTGTGTGCGAAAATTACGTCATTTGGTTATCAAAAGACGTCGTTTTCTTTATGTGCGCAAAATGGTATAATTTATTTTGATAACCAAACGACGTAATTTTTGCACACAAATCTAATTCTTGTAATAATATTAGGTTAGGAATGTAATGGTAAATTTTATTTTAGAAAATCAGTTTAATTTTTTTTTCATCGCACCCTTTTTGGAAATCGTGGTAGTTCTGACTGCAATTGGGTAAGCGGTGGTAGTTCAGGGCCCCTTTTGGGTTTTATCCCTATTTTTTATTGATAGTGGTCCAAATGGACCTAGAGCTCGGAGAGCCTACAAGGAGTGGCACAAGGCCTAGAATGTGGCGGTTCGGAGAGCCTACAAGAGGTGGCACAAGGCCTAGGATGCGGCGGCTCAAAGAGCCTACAAGGGAGGCACGAGGCCTAAGGGGTGGCTCGAGAGCCTTCAGGGGTGGCTCGAGAGCTTACAAGGGAGGCACGAGGCCTAAGAGGTGGCTTGAGAGCCTACAAGGGAGGCACGAGGCTTAAGGGGCGGCTCGAGAGCCTATAAGAGGTGGCATGAGGCCGATTCCAGCTGCCTGATAGGGGGGCACTGCTGCGCGGCGGTGAGTCTGCTGCCGCCGTTGGCCAAACCCCAGATACGCCTCCTCAGGACCCGTAGCAAGTTGCCTCCGCGACTCGTCCAGAACAGCGGTTGCTCGATGGCGATCGACTCGTGGGGAGGAGGATCTCCAGATGCTCTAGGAACGCCGATGCTTGAGACTCACCAGAGGGCGGACAATCGGGCACCGGCGGCCTCCGCGGCTTGCAGTCTCCCGGCCGGACTGCAAGGAGGTCCATCGGTCGCTTGCAGCAAAGGGAGATCCCAGCTCTTATGGAGAGGGGAGGCCGGCCTTGGATCCGGCAACGGCCGGATGAGTGGCTTTGACTCGACAGCAGATTCGAGAGGTGGCCAGTCTCTGCGGTCGACAGGCGCTTTTCGGGCGCAACATCCGGAGAGACATCGTCCGCTGGGGAAACTCGACCGAGGCGTGGGCTGAGAGGTTCTCCGCGCTGTACCATGACCAGGCGGAGGACCTACGCGGCACAACCTCGAAGGGGGAAGCGTGGATCTGGGCCGAGGGCTTAGGGGGCTAGCCACGCGAACGGCTCGACGGGGGCTGGGGAAGGCCGCTGAGCAAGGCAACGACTCGACGGGCCGAGCAGCGTGCGCTAAACGGTCGGCAACCGCGGGTGGAACCCAGGCTGGGGTGACATGCGGAGGTGACGCCCAGCCGGTGGGCGGAAGAGGAGCCCGTGGGAGGGGATTCAAGCAACGACTCGAACGGAAGCTTGGTAAACTTTTGTTAAGTTAAACGTAAAACAAGATACAGAATAGAATCTCACGGCTCTAGAACAGCAGCGGCTTACCGGCTGCTAAAAGCGGTTCTGGGTCACCACTCGGGCAACTGACTGATCAGGGTCTGTCTCTCCAATGAAAGGTTCTGATCCTGTATTTTTTCTAGCTATTTTTGCTTATACTCGGGTCGATCGGCCATAACCACTTCCAGCAGTAATCGCTAAAACCGACGTTCTTTAATACGGTAATCTAATGCAGGGGGAATGGCAAGCAAATGATAGTATAGCAATGAACATCGAGATTATACTAGGAAATATGGTCTGAAGAATCTCGATAGAAGTTCCATGAACAATCCTTTGCGAGATTGGATTTTTTTTATAGTAGAGGCTCTAAGTCGGTGTTGCAAAGCATTCGGAGTTCCTGTCGTCATAAGAGACTTAGTTGCCGGCAAGGAACACTCGAGTCGAAGAAGCCTTGGGACATCAGAACCTTGGAACAACCAACTCACATAAGTTTCCTTGCTTAGCTCATTAACCAAGAAGAGTGGATCTACTCTTTAGTTACGTCCAACTGCTAAGGAATATTGTGTCAAAGAGTATAAATTGACTTATTATACTCCTGAGTATGAAACCAAGGATACTGATATCTTAGCACCATTCCGAATAACTCCTCAACCTGGAGTTCCACCGAGCGGCCGACGAGCGAGTGGTTAGTGGCCAATAGCGCCATAGTTGATGGCATTCCTCTCTGCGGCTGGCACTCGAGGAACTGCAATTGTAATTTTTATTTTAGAAAATCAATTCAAATTTTTCTTACACTCTTTTCAACATTTTAGATATTTCAGAACATAATTAAAATAGTGGTGATAGTTCAATATCTTTTATAATTTTCTGTGGTTACAAATATACTGGCACACTACTCTCATAAGAAAAACTTACACCATTAATACTTTGTTAGTCTCTAAATAATAGCCGCTAGCTACATTGGGCCGGATGAAACTTCGGGAAGCAGGGCTCTCACACACAGATCCGACTGCTCGGTCTTTCTTTTATTTTAGTTAGGGGTGAGCAAAATCCGGTCCGGACCGGAAAATGACCCGGAACCGGATCGGAATGGACCGAACCAGACCGGACCGAAGGATTCCGGTCCGGTCTTCGGTCCATCTATTTTTGGGATTCCGGTTCCGGTTCCGGTCCGGTCCAAACCCGGAAAATTCCGGTCCGGACCGGAATGGACCGGTTTGGTAATTTTTTAATAAAAAAATTATTTTTATTAAAATACTGAAATATATCTTATTTAATACATAAATAAAATTACTTTTAATTCACATTTTTATTAAAATTTAATTAATTTTTATGATTCCGGTCCAAACCGGTCCGGTCCGGTCCAAACCCGGAATTTTCCGGTCCGGTCCGGTCCAGACCGATTCAAATCCGGTCCGGTCTTCGGTCCTTACCTTTTCTTGATTCCGGTTCCGATCCAAATCGGTTCCGGTCCGGTCCGGTCCGGTTTTGGACCGGTGCTCACCCCTAATTTTAGTGGCCCTAAGTTCATGTAGCCAGAATTGGAACCAGAGATCTAAAACTTAGGAATCCACTTGGTGACCAGGCCAATGATCAACTCCACCACCCATGGTCTGATAAAAAAATTGTTTGAGATTGTTCTGTAATTGATTAACTTACAATCCAACTCCAATAAATTTTAAAATAATTTTATTTCAATCTCTAATAACATAAACTGACACAATATAATTAAAATAAATAAAAAATGTCATTTTTATACTGACACAAACCGACACCTTGGATAAAGATGATGAGATTTTGTAATTTTTTTTGTATTAGTTTATGTTATTAGAGGCCAAAATATATTTTTTCTAAAATTTATTTGCTTAAGTTTTGATATAATCAATCTTAGAACAGTCTTAAATGATTTTTTCTTCAAAATTATAAAATTTGGTTCATGCATCCGTAATTTCAATAAATGTCATAGTTCATATCCACTTTTTATAATTTCGTATCTTTGTTACATAAGAAAAGGCTACTATAACTCTTAAGGTGCATGCATATTATATATAGTTTCAGTTCATCACTATGTCTTTCAATATATCCGCCATGGATCAATAACCAGGCCGTACTATGTAGTTGATGAAAAATAGTGATATTCATTCAAAGATTTTGCAATTTAAATTTTTTACTGAAAACACATATAATCCATTTTCTTGCAATCAAATTTCAATTCAATAAAAACTCCAAGATATTTTGTGGATATTTTCCTATGTCACATCGATCTCCTCTGGCACATGTCAAGTTGATATACAGTGTCATCAAGCAATGGAACAAATTAAATAATTATAAGGGATAAAATCCAAAAGGAGCCCTGAACTATCACCTCTTACTCAATTGCGGTCAGAACTATCACGATTTCTAAAAAAGGTGCGATGAAAAAAAAATTGAACTGATTTTGTAAAATACAATTTACCATTACATTCATAAACTAATATTATTATAAGACTTAGATTTGTATGCGAAAATTACGTCATTTGGTTATCCAAATAAACTATATTGTTTTGCGCATATAAAGAAAACAACGTAATTTTCACATACAAATCTAAGTATTGTAATATTATTAGTCTTGAAATGTAATTGTGAATTTTATTTTAGAAAATCAGTATATTTTTTTTTCATCGCACCCTTTTTGAAAATCATGGTAGTTCTGACCGCAATTTGGTAAGCGATGGTAGTTCAGGACCCCTTTTAAATTTTATCCCTAATTATAAAAGCTAGGTTGTCTATCCAGCCAGGGGTTCCACCACATCTAAAATTAATAAAATGTGCAGCATCGTCTTCCCCGGCTGCCTGTATTATATGTAGACAGATAACAATGACTCGCTGTATAAAATTCGGACCGGATTGAAAAATGATCTGGAACCGGATTGGGAAGGGATCGAAAGATTTTGGTCCGATTTTCGGTCTATCAATTTTTGGAATTTCGGTTTGCGGTCCAGTCCTGTCCAAATCCGGAAAATTTAGATCCGGACCGGAATGGACCTGTTTGGTAATTTTTCAGTAAACAGTTTTTTTTTATTATAATATTTATATATATCTTATTTAATATATAAATAAAATTATTTTAAATTCACATTTTAATTAAATTAATTATTTTTTTATTAATTCAGTCCAAACCGATTCTGTCCGGTCCAGACCAATTCAAATCCGGTCCGGTTAATATATCAATTTTTAGTTCCGGTCCAATTCCGATTCCGATTCGGTTTTGGACCGATGAACACCCGTACTCCTGCAGCCCCACTGGCCACCGTCCTTACCACGTTGTTGGTTTGGCTTGTTGCAATAATTTGCCATCATGAGTCATTCATATAATTTGCTCTGCCATGTAGAAGTAGGATTGGATGAGTGAGTGAAATACATAATAATAATTATTGAGTGCTTTTTTAAATATATAATAATTTTTGAATGATGGTTTTGAGTTGTGATTTCAAATAAGCAGTAAACTATAAGTATCGCTATAGTCGTTCAATCATTAAAAATTGATTTTGAATATGAAACCAACTATTAACACATGTGTTGAACTTCACAAAATCTATTTAGACGTTGACACGAACTCTTTTGAAGTTGAATTGCGGAAGGAAAGAAATTCAGCTGCAATTTCAAAGCGCGTTTCGATCCTAATAGCAGTTTTATAATGCGGTTCGAATGATTATATTGCACTCAAGGTTCAATTACAATTTTAAACTGTAGAAGTCTTCATGAAAAAACATGTTTCAAATCGGCGCGTCCAATTATTCAGTTGGTGATTGGATCGACAAAAGGTCTAATCACTCTCTAATCAATGTTTCATACTGTGGTTGAATTTAATCTGATCTCATTTTTAAACAGTGAAAGATCAAAAATAATGATCATTTTGGAAAATAAAATTGACCAAAGATCATTCTAAAAACATTAATTTTCATGAAGGCCAGATAAAAAAAATTAATTTCTCACATATTTAACTGAGATTTAGATAGATTTGATCGTCTTATGCTATATAATTAATTAATTATTTTTTAAAAATCATAAGTAATATGTGACATCAATCATATTAAATATTATTTTAATTTTTCAAATCATTAGATGATTATGATAATGTTCAATATAATGTTAGCTTGTTGTAGACACAGTATCCACCTAAATATCTTCCACACAATCAAACCATACACCAGTAAGCTTAAGCACCCCAATTAGCTAATCCCACAATTAAATTGCATAACTAATCAGCTCATGTGTACACAAAATTGGAGAGCAGATCGAGCTCTCTGTCGCAATTGCTCACACTTGGTAAATGTTGTTCTTTCCTGGCTGCTTGTATATATTATGGGTATACAGATAACAGTAACAACGTACTCTAGCAGCTCCCTTCTGTGCCTTTTGGTTTGGCTTGTCGCAATAATTTGCCACCAATCATTCATATAAATCTGCAATATTGTCGTTAAGGAAGAGAGAAGGTGTGAGACATGTAACAATAACTGAATGATTCTTAAGTGTGGATTATGGGAAACATGACTATTTCTAAATAGTTGCAACATTAATTTTAAGCAATTTATATGTGAATGAGACACATGACGAGTTGTGATCTGTTGAATGAAGAGTTCTTAATTCTCACAACGAATTAAAGTTCTCATTTGAACCTAAAAATTATTTAATACAATTCAAACAAGTGAAATAATAATTATTACAAATGATTCTTTTGCTGTCTTTGATCAATTATTTAAATTTATGTGTATTTAATTTTAAAATAAAATATACTTAAAATATGTATGATAATTAAAATATAAATAATATTATCGAAGTTATATTTAATATGAATATATTTATATCTACTATTATAATATTTTAGGTTAAATATACCAAATTAATCCTTCATCTAAAAATCAACGCGACATATAGCAAAATGGAGAAAATACTCAAAAAAAAAATAATATTTTCATTTTTAATCCTTTTCCAACTTAACCACGGTTGGAATTTGGAACTCATATAACTATACAACCGGACAAAAAAAATCTGAAAATTAAAAATAAATTTTAAGTAATGTATTTGGAATGAGTGGATATATTATATTTTAAATATTTTCCAAGTATTGTTATGAAAATTTTTTCACTAAAGATATACACATAATTTAATAATGTAAGAAATTATTTCACAAGAAAATGAAACAATACATAAATTACTAAAATGACGACAATAAAATAAGTTGTTTGTCGAAATGGTTTTGCTGGATGAAATAATAAAATATTTGACTTACAAGTTAAATATTTTGGTATGTCGTCTTTTTAATTTATAGTTTAGTCATTATTCGTGTCTCGTCTATGTATTTTATATTTTGTGATGTCATAAAAAAATTATTTAACTCTAAACCAACACAAATTGCATGACACATTGAAAAATAAAAAAATATTTAAAAAAAATCACCATATATTATTATAAACTTTCAATACGCCACATTATCTTTCTCAATTGATTATGCTATCTCTATTTGTATAGACATATTTGTCTGTTGCATTATATATACAAATTACAATCACATGCATAAATTCATCGGATCCCAATCCATCCCATCCCAAAGAACATATCAATTCATTGGTTCAAACTTTATTGACCCTAGTGCATCTGCATCCAACCCATAAATGGCAGAGAATGTATCATGTCAAATTGAATTTAAGGAACAGGAGCTGACCCCCACAGGTTAATTAGTTGTCTTATTACTCACATTTCAGATGTGTTTTTATTTTTATTGCTTTTCAATGGATCTACATTATAAGTACAATATTCACTAATTCTATGTTGAAATATTCATTAATTATATAAATATATTTATTAGTAATTAGGTATATACATAAGTTACATAAAATAAAGTATACACCATTTATGGAAATATATTTATCAACATGATTTTTTAAAATTTACATATCAATAATATTAGTTGGATCCAACATTTTTTCAACTTAAAATTTATAGGAGTAAATAGTATTAAAAGGAGACACACCTAACAAGTACTCTTAAACCATTCATCATAAAATTCGGAAGAAAAATAAGATCATAAGAAATTAGCTGTTGTGACGATGTTTAATAATTTTTAGCTCTTTTAGGTTCATGTTCTGATGATATCACATGAGTAGAAATATGTTTGGAGGTCCGTGTGAGCTGATTCGCAACGATTATCACTCCAATTACAAATGTGTGAAAACATTGGATCAACCCTGAATTAAAAATAATGAAAAATCCAACTAGCTGATCTCATAATTAAAGTGCATAACTAATCAGCTCTTATAAAAATGGAGGGGAGAGCTCCCTTTCTTTCTCACATCTCAAGAAAACATCAAACAATGGCTCACACTTGGGAAATGTTGGATTCCCAACTTGCATCATCTCTCCTCTATCTCTTCCTCTTTGCATTATTTCTTTTCATATGGTTTCACCCTAAGCTATCCAGCAAGAAATTGCAGGCCCCTGTTGTGTGCTCAATCCCACATCGGGTAGGAGGGGGTACTATGCCCCTTCCAAGCCCATATATATAAGGGGCTCCCCTCCTCCTTCTAATCACACCAATCCTAAGCTACTATCTTCTAGTAAGCTAAAGGATACTCTTTCCCCCTCTGTAATATTTCTTGAGTGAAATATAAATTTTGTGTTGGTGTCCGAGGACGTAGGCCCCACTGGCTGAACCTCGTTAAATTTGGTGTTCTTGCTTTTATTATTGTTTTAGTAGCTTTCCTTTTGGTAGTATAATTTAGTGGTTATTGTGCTTTTAATTGCATAGGAATATCCTGTCTAGGAATACCTGGGGATATTCTGAAGGGTGGTTCTGTCTAGGAGATTGGATATTCTGAAGTAGACCGTTGTGTCTCCCCAATCTTTCCTGGGAACCATTCGTTGCAATTAGTTGTTCAATAATTTACTTGTTATATTACACGCTTCCGCACAACAGCCCCTTCACCACCCAGGCTTCCCATCATTGGAAACTTGCATCAACTGGGCTCCTACCCCCACCGCGCCCTCGCCGCCCTCGCTCAGCGCCACGGGCCGCTCATGATGCTACGCCTAGGCAGCGCTCCGACGTTCGTGGTCTCCTCCGGGAAGGTGGTGGAGGAGATGGTTAAAAAGCACGATATCGCCTTCTCAAATAGGCATGACTCCACCATTTACAGAAGGTTGATGTACGATTGCAAGGACTTGCTCCTAGCGCCCTACGGCGAGTACTGGAGGCAGATGAGAGGCGTCTGCTTCTCGCAGCTTCTGAGCCCGAAAATGGTACAGTCGCTACAGTACCTTAGGGAGCAAGAAACTAACTTGCTCATGGAGAAAATCAAAGGGTTCAATACCACTCCATTTGACCTAAGTCACTTGTTTGAATACCTAACCAAAGACATTGTTTACATCGCTACCCTTGGTAAAAGATTTAGCGAGGGACAAAGCACTGAAGATAAGCTCACTAGGCTTTTCGTTGAGTTTAATGCCTTGTTGGGTCTCTTTAACGTTGGGGATTACATCCCGTGGCTCTCCTGGATCAATCATTTTAATGGCTTGAATGAGAGAATAGAGAACAACCATCGAGAAATCAATGAGCTACTTGAAGAGGTAATCGACGATCAGCTCGCTCGTCGAACCAGCAATAACGAGACCAAGGAGAAGGTTTTGTTGGATGCTTTACTCGATGCTCAAAACGGCGACTCTATGACAAGAGAGAGCGCCAAGGCTGTTATCCTGGTAAGCGTAAAATTAGATCGATTAATCTTCAACAAACTCATCACTAAACACATGTTTTGTTGAGCAAATTAGGGATTAAGTCTCATACTTATTGTCAAATAATTTGAGTGTGAATCTAATTATATGACAATTGCAGGACGTGTTTGCTGGAGGAATCGACACAGTTTTCGTGGTCCTCGAGTGGGCGATGACGGAATTGATTAGAAACCCAGAGATACTGAAAAGGACTCAACAGCAAATCAGAGAGATTGTAGGAAGGCAAAACCAGATCACTAAACACGATATCTCCAAAATGACTTATCTAAAGGCCGTGATCAAGGAGTCCATGCGCATGCACCCTCCATTCCCTCTCATCCCACGCGTCTCGAACCAGGAAGTCGAGCTCCATGGATACACCATCCCCAACAAAACTCGACTCCTCATAAACATCTACGCAGTCGGAAGGGACCCCGAATGCTGGGAGGAACCGGACACATTCAAACCAGAGAGATTCATGAATGATGGATCCTTGATCGAGTACAATTCTAGTGACTATTCATGGATGGCGTTCGGGGTTGGGAGGAGAGGCTGCCCCGGTGGCTTGTTCGGCATGACACTAATCGAGTTCGTCGTCGCGAGCCTCTTGCAAAATTTCAATTGGTCGTTGCCTAATGGAAAAACGGAGAAGGATGTGGACATGGATGAGTTTGTGGCTTTGGCTTTGCACAAGTTACAACCTCTTATGGCCGTCGCTACTCCAAACCCTGATATCTAGCACCTTGATGCATCATCTATCATTCTGGACCGGAAATTTAAGCTTGGCTGTCAAGTTTTAATTCTGCAATGTAAAATTCAGTTCTATGCAATAAAAGGCCCTACTAGCATTATTATTATCAAGCACCAATTATTATCAATGAACCAAAAACATGCCGTACGTGCAAACGCAACAAAGACAATGAACGTATTTCCAGCAACTGTGCTGCATGTTGTAACAAAACCTTAGCTACAAGAAGAAATAGACAATTCAGGCGATACAGCTGAAGTACAATTAAAGTAGTTTTGTATGAAGACAAAAATGTAATCTTACTATCTTCGAAATATAAGGGCTGCAAGTGAGCTGATGTATTTGTGAGTTGCTCGTGAATGAGGTCAGTAAGTATTCAGTCCAAGCTCGTTTATTAATAAACGAGTCGATCACAAACAACAATTTATAAGCTCGTTTAATAAACGAGCCGAACATGAGCAAGGGGGTGCTCGGCTCGTTTTTGTTCACGGACAAGCTCGATAACTCTATTAAAAAGATTGAGAATTTACTGACTTAAGTTATAATGTAACTTAAATTCAAAATGTCAATCTATTATAACAAGAGTTAAGAATTCGAAATTAGTGAAGATGGCTACAATAATTAACATAAATTCTGTCTAATGTAAATGAAACAGATGTAACTTATGTTTATCATTTGGACCAAATATGAACAATGAGGTATTCAACTCGTTTATAGACTCATTTAAAAGATCAATTTAAATTCGTTTATAGCTTGTTTAAATTCGACTACGGACCTTTTTATAAATTTATAAAGTTATTAGTTAATAAAGTAAGATTTTTTTAACGAGTAGCTCATTTAAAACTCGTTCAAACTTATTTAAACACTTGTTTATCATATACTCCCTCCGTCCTCTATTACATGTCGTTTAAGGTTAATTTGAGTAGATTAAGGTGAAGTTAATGTTAGCGGTTAGACAAATTTAATGAGTGGGTGGTTGGTGTGTTTATAAAAAAATTCGTGCAAAAAGTAAAATTGGTATATGATTACTGGTGGAGAATGTATTTTTTATTGAATATGAGAATGAAGTTATTAATGTTTGACATTTTAAGGTAGTTGTTGACATTAAATACGCATTGAAAATTGTTAAGTGACAAGTAAAAGTGGACAAAAAAATTCGGTTAAGTGACATGTAAAAGAGGACAGAGGGAGTATTTTATATTCTATATTATATCAATACAAATGCTCGAGTAAAGCTCGAGCTCGGTTCGAACTCGTTAAAATTAAATGAGCCGAGCTTGAACATGTATTTTAAAAAGTTCGTGAATACTCGACTCGAGCTCGAACTCGTAAAATTTTAAATTAACGAACATGAGCACTTTACTACTCGGCTCGACTCGTTTGCACCCCTGCTTCGAAATCGACATGTGACATGGATGACCAACGAACGCTCAAGTGCTTTAGTTAAATTATTTATATATAGTTTGACTATATATTCTGTTATTATTAAATATAATAAATATAATTTGCAATATATATGTTGAGTGATAATTATTGTCCCTGGCATCACTCCAGAGTTGAGAGCGTAGTAGGTCCCTGAACTCCGAAAAATTATAAAAATTATTTGGCTTCCAAATGCTTAAATGTTTTTACTTTTCTGTATTTTGTTACTTCATGTTTTTATGGCTTAAAAATATTCTTATTTTTATGGATATGAATTCATTCTCTATATATATGCTTTGCCGTGATTATGCATTTCACAAATTTACAGTATTTTTGTTTAAATTTGCAGTTCACAATTATTATTTTGCGTGCACATACCATGTCACTTAATCAAATTTACAATTTACAAATTTTCTCTGAATGTGCGATTCAATAATTTGAAGACTATATATAATTAGATAATTAAAAAATAAAAAAAATTAAAACTAAGTTTAAGGCAAGCTGAAGGGCTTTCAAAACCAATCTCGGCGATCATCTTCATCAATTCTGCCCCCACACCACCCCCCAAAATCTGATTCATGAGCGGCTACAGCAGCCACATCGTCTACGTGGCCCAGTGACGGATTGTCTACATCATCTACAACAACCGCATCAAACAGGCAGAGCTCGAAAGAATTGTCGACATATATCTTCAAGATCTTGAGAAACCCGACAGGCCTATGTTTTAAATCAATGTCCGAGGAAGTGAGCAAAGGCTCGGTTACCCCATTTCCGAGTTTAGTGGTGAAATCCAGCGCTTGATCTCTAAACTTTACTTTTTAGCAAAGTGACATTTAAAAGTATAGCAATTGTTCTTTGTTGCCAATTCAATTTTTAACAAATTGACATTAAGAAATCTGTTTTAGAAAGTAAGACATCCTGTTCGTTGGAATATTTGTGTTGAAAAGAGTGCTAATACCCAAGAAAAAATGAAAAGAGAACTGATGTCAAGGATCGATAGGAGGCAAACACAACAACATTGATAAAATTAGCTTCCTAAACATTTCATATCCATGATCCATCAATTCAAAAGTTGTCCTGATGAGCTCAGCGATATCCATGATCTATCAAATTAAAAGCTACATCAGATCAAAAGGCAAAAAAACATTGATGTTTTGATGAAACTAGCTTTCTGAACATTTCATATTCATGATCCATAGTTCAAAAACTATCCTGAACTCAATCATGTTACATATCCATCAGTTCAAAAGTTATCCAACCAGCACAAGATAAATTTTATTATAAAAGTAACTTGGAGTAGCCATAATCAACGACCTGCACAAGATTGTACAAAACACAGTGAAAATTTCCCAAAGAACAAAATACTAAATTTGTTAAAAAAGTGAACTCGAGTAGACATTACCAACCTGCACAAGATTGTACAAAACTCAATTATTCAACACCCATGAGTATTTAATGAAGTAGAAGTGATCTGGACGTATACATTACCAACATGCATTAGATTCTAAATATGTTTACAAAATCAGAATCAAACACAAGTACAAAAATCAATGCAAATTCACACAGCATTCAGAAATTATCCAAAATAAAATTGGCAGCCATCAAAAATAGTTATTCAAATAAATTAGATTAACGTCGCTGACTCTTATATGACGTGAAGATCGCACTTTAATTGTAATGGTAGTCGATGTTGTCTTTCCAAAATCTGTTTTGCATATGAGGGATCTTATAGCGATTACTTCCTCCGATTTTCATAATCACAGTCATGCATGCTTGCGAAGTCACAAAACATCGGTTTGATAACTATATATAGAGAATACTCATTGAATGATTCTTCAACCACGCTCACAAGTTCACCAAGATTTCTTGGAGCCTTAGTGTGTTACGTTGAATAAATTGGATGACTCGAAAAAAATCTAAATCCAACACATTCAAATCGTGAGTTGGAGCATTGTCTTGTTGGATATATATTGGGTTCAAAATGTCTTCTCTTGGCCACTTCGTGCAAATTGCTGGAAGAACTTTTTTAATCAATAAACTCCTTATAGCATCCTTTTTAATGGAAGTAATCGGTTTATCTCTAAAGTTTCAGCATGTCTATTCACACTACTTCTAGCGGCCTCATAAGTAACAAGAGGAAAAATTCCAATTTTTCCATCAAAAAGGAAATTGCCTTGGTTGTCCATATCCTTGGATGAGCACTGACAGTTAAGAACATAATATTGGGAATAAAATTGGTACTCTTACATGTGCGTAGAGGATTCTTTTCAAGTGGGTGTAAATAATAGCTAACGTGCTTCTTTGTCAAATCGAATCAATTCTTATCAATATGGACAACACTGTGCATGTTAGCGAACATAGGCTCGTTAGGAATTGTCCAATCAATCATTTGCTAACACCACCTTAATCAAGCCATCTTGTTCTCATTCATCAAATATGGTTTAACCGGGTTTGAGTGCCTCTCTTTTGTTGACCTTGCTTCAAACGATTGTGCATTGTTGTTTTTCCACAAATACCTATGACAGATGTTAAACTCCTTATAATAGTTTGTTTGGATAACTCAACGCGTTTAAGATCCGCAATGTTGATTTCAATCCTTTTTCCTTCCACAATTCTTTATTTTCCGATCGTTGATATTTATATATCAACACTGCCATTGATAAAGAATCTTTTCCTTATTTCCAAATGTGTTGAACGGTTCTTGGACATCCACCGAACATGTTCGCCACTTTATAAGTAGTGCTTTCTCTTCTTCTAAAAGTACCATTTGCACTTTTTTTCAACAAAGCTTCAAAAATATAATACACTGTCCCAGCTCATTTATTGTCATTATATGATGATTTTCTGCAGGACAAGAACGTCATTACTGACCGCATAATAAAACTCGATGCTCAAAATTGCTCTATAAACTATTGTGACATTTTATCTGACATGTCATAGGCATAATAATAGCTTGTATGAATGCTTCATGTTATCTGAAAAAATTTGCTCTCCAAATTAAACCATTTTGGTATTTTAACAAACATGTCAAAGGCATATATTAGCTAGTATGTCTACTTCATGTTAATTGAAAAAAATTGCAAACCACATATTTAAACTGTGGCGACAGAAGGCAGCAGAGTGATTTGTCATGGTTTGATTTTCATCATCCAGCACATTCATATTTTTCGAGGATTGGAGCTTTTTGGTTGAAAAATATGTGTGCCGATTTCTGAAGGAGATCTCTCTGACAGCGGCGGCAGAAGATTGTTCAGATATGGATTCATTTTGGAGTAGAAGAAGGGAGATCTCCAGTTTGATACATGGGGCGAGGCGCGACGTACTGAAGAAGCGCCAAATGAAAAAAAAAGTTCAGAAGAAGAAGCGTCGCCGGCCATATTTAGTAACACTCCTTATTTCATTTTTGGTAACACAGGAGAAATACAGTTGCGTGGAGATATCATAATGTCAGAAGATAATGGAAGGATTAAAGGCATTAGAGCCAGGAGACAGCTGCGTGAAAGTTGCTAATCATGGCCTCAATCGATGCGGTTTATTGCTGGGCGACAAATATTTTTGGACAGAAGGAGTACTCCTTAAAGATATTATGGTACCTATAAGCATTATTATAAAAGTAAGTATGCTAGACATGTTATGTACATATCCTATAGAAAGAAAAAAAGAAAAAAACTCAAAACGGGTCTTCATATATCACCGCTTACTCAATTGCGGTCCGAACTATCATGATTTCCGAAATGGATGCGATGAAAAAAATTTAGACTTCTTTTCTAAAATAAAATTTACCATTACATTCCTAAACTAATATTATCGTAAGACTTATATTTGTGTGTGAAAATTATGTCGTTTGGTTATCAAAAGACGTCATTTTCTTTATGTGCACAAAACGATATAATTTATTTTGATAACCAAATGACGTAATTTTCGCACACAAATCTGAGTCTTATAATAATATTGGTTTATAAATGTAATGGTAAATTTTATTTTAGAAAATCAGTCCAATTTTTTTATCGTACCCTTTTTGGAAATCGTGGTAGTTCGGACTGCAATTAGGTAAGTGGTAGTAATCAAAGCTATTTTTGAGTTTTATCCCAAAAAATTTATTTTTTTTCAAAAATATATTTTTATTTTTTAAAATGTATTTTTTATTTTTTATGAGTATCTTTATTTTTATAAAAAAATTAATTTATTTTAATGTAAATAGACTAATTATGAAAAAAAAACTCAAAAAAATCTATTACAAGGATTCAAATGAATAGACCCTAATGGATTCAAGACTCAAATAAGAAGACTCTAATCCTATAATTACTGGTCTGGATCTAACCTACCCATTGATTCCTCTAGCACCGGAGTACTTGAATAGGATATTGATGGTACAATTTTAATTTGATTACAAGATTTTGATTTTGTATTAAATTTATTTGTTTGAAAATTTTAAATCAGTTATTACTATTAGTATTTGATGTAATGAGATGCCGGTTTAATTAAAAGTCAAATACAGGGTACGATCGATTATTTTGTTTGGCAGAGTGACATCGAAATTGAAGACCATATGTTAATCACTCAGTCTATGGTTTAGGGCTTTTATATTTCGAGCTTCATTAATAATGGTTGTTAAATGTTAACACTGGCCTGTCATTGGCTCCGGTCAAGACCCCATCAGCTGATGGGTGTTAGTTCTTCTAGACAGGGTTTCTTCAAAGCGAGGGTTCCAAAACTACCAGAATTCATATGTTTTGCGGACAACCGATTTCGGATGTTTAATGACCCGAAACAAAATTTCGGACGCTTTTCGGATGCTTTTAGGACGGGTTAACGTAAATTTTCGGATCATTGCAGGAATATTTTCGGATCAGTTTCAGGAATTTTTATGTTTTTTATTTTCGGACCAGTCGCGGGCTAATGTCGGGGGAAAGACTTCAGATTTTTTTCGGGTTACTACCAGATTTATATCGGGTTATTATATATTGATTAATTTTTTAATTTTTAATCTTCGGAACATTTTCGGTTCCTTTTCGGCTAGTATTGGTTTTACTAATAAATAATTTTTATTTATCTCGGTTTGTTTTCAGACCATTTTCGGTTCTTTATCGGTTAGTATTGGTTTTGCAAATAAATGGTCCCCTAACACTCCTCCATTGGTCCGAAAAATCCTCTCAAATGTTTGTGTTTGAGAGCCCGAAAAAGACCCTATAATGACCCGAAAATGTCCCTCAAATTGGTCCCCTAACACTCCTCAAACGGTCCGAAAATTTTGAGTCCGAAAAGAGTCCGCAAAGGGCCCTCAAATGACCCTCTATTTTATGGTATTTTAATCCCTCCCCCGGAGACCCAAAACAAATCCGATAACAGAACCGAAAATTTATTTTTCAGACTTATTTGCGGACAATTTTCGTGTGTCAAATTTAGACCCGAAAAATGTACTTTTTCGGGTCTTTCTAGGACCTTTTTCGGTACAAATATGATCCGCAAAAAATTTAAAATCTGATAGTTTCTGAAATATTTGAGAAAACATCGGTGCAACATAGCTAGCCAGGCTAGGGTTTAATCCACCGCTGCTGTGGTTTTAACTGAATGTTATGTAAATTCTTGCAGCCCATAAATGCAGGAGAAAATATGAGTAAATAACCGTTGGTATATACTCTCTTCGTCCTCTAATACATGTCTTTTAAGGTTAATTTGAGTAGATTAAGGTGAAGTAAATGCTAGCGGTTGAACAAATTTAATGAGTGAGTGGTTGTTATTTTTTTTTAAAATCATGCAAAAAGTAAAATTGGTAGATTATTACTGGTGATGAATAATTTTTTTTATTGATTATGATAAAAAAGTGATTAATGTTTGACGTTTTAAGATAGTTGTTGATATTAAATACGCATTGAAAATTATTAAGTAATAAGTAAAAGCAACCAAAAAAATTTGATCAAGTGATATATAAAAGATGACAGAGAGAGTGCTCAACGGCAACCCTAGCTAATTCAGTTTTCTTTAACTCTATTCTCCCATTATATTGCTTCATCACCTCCGGCTGCCAAAATGGCAAAAGATCGAGAAAGAATTTCTGACGCTATTTTATGTTATTTTATACGAGGTTAAGTTGCAAAAGGTATGAGGGAAAATTACCCAATCAATTTTGGGGTTTGGTTCATCTCTCTAAATTGTGTGTTTAAATTTAAGATTATCGTACATCTATTTACAATAATGAATTATCTTACCAACTAGATTTAATAATTGAAATAAGTAAATATTACCTTATATCTATTTATTTGTCAATTTGACGTAATTGTTTGTCTGATAAATAGATCTGATCGTGCAACACATGTGTGGCGTGGGAATCATGTAACGTTGAGAATTCCGGTTAATTAACAAGAACAAAATAGTAAAAAGTATATAAAATTTAATGAGGTTTGACAATGTGTCTACGTTCTTAGAAGCAAAAAACGATTGTGTAATATTCAGAGTGTCGTGTCGTAACTCTATTAGGGTTACATAGTATTTATAATAATAACTCTAAATACAGATTTACTACATTACTCCTATAATATATTACGGATTTTTGGCCTCGCAATCCCAAACTCACTCAGTTCTGATCCGCAATTATTAATTTTACTGCCACCATCCACATAAATTAAGTCATATATCATTTACTGCTCTATTTTAACACAAACTCTTTATAAATGTATGAGCTATACTCAACAAGTAAGATGCCCACAAATTGTTACAACTGTCGGCTGCTCCTGTGATCGCATGTTGCCCGCTGCTCAAAAAAATTAAAAAGAAAAAATATTATCTTTCCTTACCGGTCCAAAAAGTACCAACAGGCTGACCATAGCCTCTTTTTGGATATTTTTATTAATGTTTGGCTTTTTCACATGTAAACAAAAAAATAGAGAATTTTTTTCTGGTTATTATTCGTCAATATATTTTTTATTTTTGTTGTGGTACTTGAGAATTTCAAGTTTGTTAAAGATTATTAGAGTTAATTGAGTATAAAAATGTTTCATTTTATTTATATGGATGAAATGATATCATTTAATTTGTTTAGATAGAACCATTTAATTTTCCCACGCAGTTCTAATTTATATATTAATATTAGTTTATGCGTGCGACTGTAAATTTTTATTTTAGAAAATCGATCCAAATAATTTTTTTATTACATCCTTTTCGACAATTCATGTATTTCAGAACATAATTAAAATAGTGAAGATAGTTTAATACACTTTATAATTTGCCGTGGCTACAAATATGCCCACATACTATACTCTCATAAAAAAAACTTACACCATTAATACTTTGTTAGTCTCTAATAATAGCCGCTAGCTATAATGGGCGGAATGAAACTTCGGGGATCTTGACCTAGTTCGAATTCGAATCCGAAACCTCAAGTTTGATATACAGTGTGAATTTTGTGAATAGTTTCCAATGTCATGTATCATAAAGTTTATTAACATCAAATTTCAATTTAGTAAAAACTCCAAATTATTTTGTGAATATTTTCCCATGTCACATCGATCTCCTCTGGCACATGTCAAGTTGATACACAGTAGTGTCATCAAGGAATGGAACAAATTATGAAAGCTAGGTTGCTGTGTATCCAGATAGGGTTTCCACCACATTTAAAAATTAAAAAAATGTGCAGCATGGTCTCCCCTGGCTGCCTGTATTATGTGTGGACACTGGACAGACAACATTAACTCCAGCAGACCCAACTGTCCAACGTTTGGTTTGGCTTGTTGCAATAATTTGCCATGAGTCATTCATATATAGTTTGCTCTGACTGAAATACGTGATAATAATTGAGTGCTTAAATACATAGTAATTTGAAAAATTATAAGTGCGGGTGGAACACATGTCAAGTTGTGATATGCTGGATGTGAGTTTTTATTTCTCAAACCGAATTAGGATCTCATTCGCACATCTATATATTTATATTTCTGAATGATTACTCTCTCTGTCCTCTAATACATGTCGTTTAAGGTTAATTTGAATAGATTAAGATCAAGTAAATGCCAACGGTTGAACAAATTTAATAAGTAGGTGGTTGGTGTTTTTTTAAAAAAAAATCGTGCAAAAAGTAAAATTGATAGATTATTACTGGTGATGAATGATTTTTTATTGATTATGTTAAAGAAGTGATTAACGTTTGATGTTTTAAGGTAGTTGTTGATATTAAATACGCATTGAAAATTGTTAGTGACAAGTAAAAATGGACAAAAAAATTCAGTTAAGTGACATGTAAAAGAGGACAGAGCGTATTTAATATCATTTAACTGAATTTTACTCCCACTGAGCATATTAAATACTCCCTCTGTCATCTTTTACATATCACTTAACCGAATTTTTTTTCACTTTTGCTTGTCCTTAACAATTTTCAATGCGTATTTATTATCAACAACTATCTTAAAATGTCAAACATTAATCACTTCATTATCATATTCAATAAAAATACATTCTTCACCAGTAATCATCTACCAATTTTACTTTATGCACGACCTTTTTCAAAAAAATACTAACCATCTAATTATTAAATTTCTCCAACCGTTAGCGTTGAGTTCACCTTAATCTTTTCAAATTAATCTTAAACGACATGTAATAGAGAACGGAGAGAATAATAATTTATGATATAAACACCAAATTAAACATTCATCTAAAAATCAACGTGGAACTTCTCTCTCAAAAAACCTCTCTAAAGAAACTCCCCCCCCAAAGAAGCCACCGGCGGTGGAGGAGGAGGGCGGGGGCAGGCCCTCCTCCCCGCACACTCCTGCCCCGCCACCACACAGCCACCCCACCTCAGCCCTCTCAAACACCCACAACCACCCGCAACCAGGCCACCCACAGTCAGCCCGCAGTCATCCCACCCCTCAACCATCCCATCCCGTAGACAACCCCGCTGTCACCCCACCCCTAGGCGAAGCGCCGTCGGCGGGGTTCTCCGCCGGGCGATCTGAGCGGCTGGATCTCCCTCGGACTGCGAGCACAGGCTAGGCGGCCTGAATCCCCAGCCGAGCCGGTCGAGCAGGTCCGCGGTCAGAGCCTCCTCCCGCTCGGCGAGCCAGGCCAGATCCCGCCCGGCGAGCGCAGCCCAGCCACCGCGCCGCAGATCGAGCGGCTGTGCCGCATGCCCCGCAGATCGAGCGGCCGAACCCATAGGCCTCAAACGCCATAATCCTCAGGAGGCTTAGCCGGAGACCCATCGGTTCCGGCCGAGCCCCCTACTGACGCTTGCCCCACCGCAGACGGCGAATTGAGCAGCGCCCTCCTCGCCGAGGGTCCTTTCCAGGGTTTCCTCCTCCAGATCGGCCCTTCGGCCGTGCGGCTCGGGTTCCGCTCTCCTCGGCCGTCCCCCACCCAGCAAGCCCCCCGCTCGTCCAGATCTGCCACCACTGCCTCAAGGTCTGGCCTCCATTGAAGCCGGAACCCACTCGCCGGAGGCCAGTAAGTCGACCAGTAGGCGCCAAGCCAGTTGATTCGGCGGTGGTCGGTCATCCAAGGTAGCCAGACCGCGGCTCCAGCTAGCAGATCCGGTTCGCTAATCTTAGGCTTCGGCCACCCCTTTTAGGCTTTCGAGCCAAACCCCTATGCCTCTTGCCACCCATTGTAGGCTCTCAAGCCAAATTTTTAGGCCTCGTGCCACCCCCTTGTAGGCTCTCGAGCCAAATCACTAGGTCTCGTGCCACCCCTTGTAGGCTCTTGAGCCAAACCCCTAGGCCTCGTGCCACCCCTTGTAGGCTCTGAGAGCCCTAGGTCTTTTGGACAATTATCAATAAAAAAAAATCAACGCAACAAATATAGCAAAATGGAGAAAGTGCTCAATAAATTATAATACTTCCAATTTTAATCCTCTTCCCAATGTTAGCCATTGTTGGATCGCGTAACCTAGCAACCGAACAAAAAAATACAATAAAATAAAAATTAAATTTAATGTAATATATTGAAAAATGAGTAGATAATATATATTTTAAAAAATTTCAGTCTCATATTACTATGAAAGATTTTCCATTACAGATATACACATGATTTAATAATATAGAAATAATATAACGACAGAAAATTTGTTTTTTAATATATCAATTTCAAATTGCAGCTATTAAATTCAAAATACTAATCTATAAGTATAGTTTAATTCTCCCTTTTACTTTTAAATTAATTTGAGTGTGGAATTAATTATATTTACACATGCGATGAACATCATAAAATCATTCGATGATGTGTTGGCTCTTTTATGAAGTTTCAGCTGTGAAAAAAGAAATTAATGTAATCTTATAGCTCATCATGAAACACATGTTTCAAACTAGGGCGCCTAATAGCTCAACAAGTGATTGGCCAAAGGGTTTAGTCATTGTCCAACCGCAGTTTAATATTGTGGTTGGATTTAATGTAATCTTATTTTTAAGGTGCGATAGACCAAAAAAAATTATCATTTTGGAAAATAAAGTTGGACAAAAAACCATTGTAAAAACATTATTTTTCATGAAGTCAGATACCAAAATTGATTTCTCACATATTTAATTGTGATTTAGATAGATTTGATCGTCATCTCTTATAATTAATTAATTAACTTTTAAAAAAAAATCAGAGTAAGATGCGACATATATCAATCATATTAATGATATTATTTTAATTTTTCAAATCATTAGATGACAATAATAATAATGTTCAATGTAAACGTGTTTAGACAAGATCTATCTGAATATCTCTCACACTATCAAACCATCAAATCATACATCATTAAGCTTAAGCAGCCCAGTTATAATTATCGATATGATCTCAGGTTGTGTGAATATAAAATTGGAGAGGATAGATCTCTGTTTTGCCTGGCTGCTTGTATTATACAGATCATAACAACTCTAGCAGCTCCCCACTGCACGCCACTTGGTTTGGCTCGTTGCAATAATTTGACAAGAATCATTGGCAATACCGAATCATTCGAATAAACTGGCTTTAAAAAAAAAATACTATCGTGAAAGATAGAATGTGTGATAATAATTGAATGATTCTTAAATATCATAGTGAAACACATATGACAGTAAAATTTTTAAATAGTTATATCATTGCCTTCAAACTATTCTACATAAGACACGTGACGAGTTATGATATGTTGCGTGAGAGTTCTTAGTTAATTATCTCAACTAATTAACTACTCATTTGAATTTTTCTCTCTATGCATATGGATATTTCTTAGAGATTATGATCGAGTGATAAAATATAAAATAAAATATTATCAAAGTTATATTTAGTATGCATATATTTACATCTACTATTATAATATTTCAGGTTAGAAACACTAAATTAAACATTCATCTAAAAATCAACGCGACAAATATAACAAAATGGAGAAAATGCACAATAAAAAATAAGATTTTCATTTTAATCATTTTCCAATTTAATCAAAGTTTGAACTCGTAACCTATACAAACGAACAAAAAACTTAAAAATAAAATATATGCAATATATTGACGAATGAGCGGATAGATAATATTGTATTTTAAATATTTTCTGTCAAGTATTATTATGAAAGACTTTTCATTAAAGATATACACGAAATTTAAAAATGTAAAAAATAATATAACGACAAATAAAAGAGAAGAGATAAATTACTAAAATGGCGACAGTAAAAAACAGTTGTTTGTCCAAACACTTTTGTTGGATGAAATAACAAAATATTTGACTTGCAAGTTAAATATTTGGTATGTCATTTTTGTCGTTGAGTCATTCGTGTCTCATCGATGTATTTTTTATTTTGTGATATTATGGAGTATACTATTTGATTCTTTACCAACCAGTAAAAGGAGTGACCCTTTTGACAAATTGTCTAACACATTGAAAAATTAAAAAAAAATTAAAAAATAATCATTTATAATTATAATTTTTCAACACGTCACAATATTTTTCTCAATTGATTGTGCTATCTCTATTTTCATAGACGTACTTGTCTGTTGAATATATATAAATTCATTGGTTCAACTTTATTTGTATATCTGCATCTGCATCCATCTACTAATTTTAAGGAACATGTGCCGACCCCCACGGGTTGGTTGTTTTCACTCACATTTCGGATGTTTTTTTTATATTTTTCATTATTTTTATTTCTTTTTAATGGATATACATTATAATTAAAATTTTCACTAATTATATATTGAATTCATTAATTATATAATTATTATATTCATTAATTAGTAAGTAGTTACATTCATTAGTTATATAAATACTATACTCACCATTTATGGAAACATATTTAACTTAATTAACTAATCCAACATTATATCACTAATCTTAAGCACCCCAATTAGCTGAGATATCACAATTAAAGTGCATAACTAATCAGCTCACAGCATGTGTATAAAAATGGAGGGGAGAGCTCCCTTTCTTTCTATCTCAAAAAAACATCAAACAATGGCTCACACTTGGGAAATGTTGGATTCCCAACTTGCATCATCTCTCCTCTATCTCTTCCTCTTTGCATTATTTCTTTTCATATGGTTTCACCCTAAGCTATCCAGCAAGAAATTGCAGGCCCCTTCACCACCCAGGCTTCCCATCATTGGAAACTTGCATCAACTAGGCTCCTACCCCCACCGCGCCCTCGCCGCCCTCGCTCAGCGCCACGGGCCGCTCATGATGCTACGCCTAGGCAGCGCTCCGACGTTCGTGGTCTCCTCCGGGAAGGTGGTGGAGGAGATGGTTAAAAAGCACGATATCGCCTTCTCAAATAGGCATGACTCCACCATTTACAGAAGGTTGATGTACGATTGCAAGGACTTGCTCCTAGCGCCCTACGGCGAGTACTGGAGGCAGATGAGAGGCGTCTGCTTCTCGCAGCTTCTGAGCCCGAAAATGGTACAGTCGCTACAGTACCTTAGGGAGCAAGAAACTAACTTGCTCATGGAGAAAATCAAAGGGTTTAATACCACTTCATTTGACCTAAGTCACCTGTTTGAATACCTAACCAAAGACATTGTTTACATAGCTACCCTTGGTAAAAGATTTAGCGAGGGACAAAGCACTGAAGATAAGCTCACTAGGCTTTTCGTTGAGTTCAATGCCTTGTTGGGTCTGTTTAACGTTGGGGATTACATCCCGTGGCTCTCCTGGATCAATCATTTTAATGGCCTGAATGAGAGAATAGAAAACAACCATCGAGAAATCAATGAGCTACTTGAAGAGGTAATCGACGATCAGCTCGCTCGTCGTACCAGCAATAACGAGGCCAAGGAGAAGGTTTTGTTGGATGCTTTACTCGATGCTCAAAACGGCGACTCTGTGACAAGAGAGAGCGCCAAGGCTGTTATCCTAGTAAGCGTAAAATTAGATCGATTAATCTTCAGCAAACTCATCACTAAACACATGTTTTGTTAAGCAAATTAGGGATTAAGTCTCATACTTATTGTCAAATAATTTGAGTGTGAATCTAATTATATGACAATTGCAGGACGTGTTTGCTGGAGGAATCGACACAGTTTTCGTGGTCCTCGAGTGGGCGATGACGGAATTGATTAGAAACTCAGAGAAACTGAAAAGGACTCAACAGCAAATCAGGGAGATTGTAGGAGGGCGAAACCAGATCACTAAACACGATATCTCTAAAATGACTTATCTAAAAGCCGTGATCAAGGAGTCCATGCGCATGCACCCTCCATTCCCTCTCATCCCACGCGTCTCGAACCAAGAAGTCGAGCTCCATGGATACACCATCCCCAACAAAACTCGACTCCTCATAAACATCTACGCAGTCGGAAGGGATCCCGAATGCTGGGAGGAACCAGACACATTCAAACCTGAGAGATTCATGAATGACGGAGCCTTGATCGAGTACAATTCTAATGACTACTCATGGATGGCATTCGGAGCTGGGAGGAGAGGCTGCCCCGGGGGCTTGTTCGGCATGACACTTATCGAATTCGTCATCGCAAGCCTCTTGCAAAACTTCGATTGGTCATTGCCTGATGGAAAAACGGAGAAGGATGTCGACATGGATGAGTTTGTGGCTTTGGCTTTGCACAAGTTACAACCTCTTATAGCCGTCGCTACTCCAAACCCTGATATCTAGCTTGATGCTTCATCTATCATTCTGGACCGGAAATTTAAGTTTGGCTGTCAAGTTACTGATATTTTAATTCTGCAATTTAAAATTTAGTTCTATGCAATAAAAGGCCCTACCAGTACTATTATTATCAAGCACCAATTATTATCAATGAAGTCAAAAATATGCCGAGCAAACGCAACAAAGACAAAAAAACGTATTTCCAGCTACTGTGCTGCATGTTGCGACAAATTCTTAGCTACAAGAAGAAATAGACAATTCAGGCGGTCCAAGTGAAGTACAATTAAAGTAATTTAGTATGAAGGGGTTTTTAAACACAAAAATGTAATCTCACTACCTTTGAAATCGACATGTGACATGGATGACCAATGAACACGCAAGTGCTTTAGTTAAATTATTTATAAATAGTTTGACAATGTTTTGAAAATCTTGGTCGAGGGTTATTTTGTTGATGTGATGAAATGTCTTATGTCATGAAAAGAATCCAATGAATAGAAGAAAAAATAGTTAATATTTGATTGTTGAAATATGACTTAAAAATCTAATTTTTTTAAATCTCACAATGAGAATATAAATCAGTATAATTTTGTCCGAAATGGAACATATTAATCCTCCCAATAATTTTAAAAGATTAACAATCCATTAGTTTTAATCTGATTAATTTTTCAATACTTTTTTTAACTTTTTCATCTATTATGTAATTATTTATATGTACATATATATATAGAGAGGGACAGATCCGATGACAACCACTTTGGATTTGTAAACTATTAACTATTTTTTATCATTGATTCATATTTCATTAGTATTATGTAATTAATATTTGTAAACTATAATGTAATTAATTTTATCAACAAAAAATAACGACCAAAAATAATAAAAAAGATTAGTTGAGCATAGCTGAATTTCATTCGATCAAAGAATATTATTGGTTCATAATTTGAATATCAAAAATAATTTTCATTTGATCTACATTCTATATATATAATATGTATGTATATTGTGTTAGGGGAGGGATCCGATGTAAACACATATTTCGTTGTAAATAGTGGACGATTCGATTTCTGGCCACTCATTTCAACTATGGTGAACATACAATTCACCAAAACAAATCTGTATTACCTAGACCACAAAATCAAAGACCAAACTCATCTCTATATCACCAAAGCCAGATAGACCTAACATAAAACGTTATTCAACCATGCCCACCACCATATAAACCACATATATGGAATTCACTGCAACAATGAATCGTGAATTTTTTTTTAGTTTCACACCCTCGTAAATAAACATATACTAACAAAGGTTTGAATAAGTTGGACAGTTTTGCTGGAAGCATGATACGGACATGCATACACTTTTTAGTAGGGCATATAAACTTAATCAGGTTTAATGCTGATTTCAGTTCATCAGGGTGTAAGTGAGGTCTGATCCTCCTGCGCATGTTTGCATATTAGCATACTGAATTCACCACATATTAGCAGAATACATATTAATGAATCGTGAATTCACCACATAGCTGGAATTCACTGCAACATTGAATCATGAATTCACCACATATCTGGAATTCACTGTAAAAATGAATCGTCAATTGACTACATTAATATAACATATAAAATTCACAAAAGACAGTTCACTAGTACATAAATTAGATAAATCATTCGATCAACCTAATACAAACTAAACAACTATGTCATCAATCACCATAGTGACAATGTAGTACATACATAAGCTGTGAACTATAACTTAAAGCTTCTCTTTTAGATTTTGGGGCTTCGTGGAAGAATATCAAAACAAACTTCCATGAACCTTCACACCTTTGCTTTAAAGGATATTCAAACTTCCCATGATTCTCATCTTCTTTGTCACTTATCTGAGGATTGAAAATCAACACATACGGGTCATGCAAACCTCTATTGACAGATGCAACTGCCTTTTGGTTGGCCCTGAATATGGTGAACAGACATATCACCAAAACAGAATTTACGTAAACTCATCAATCAACTTAATATAAACTAAACAATCATGTCATTTATCCACGAAGACAGTATACCAATACAGATAGTTCACCATCATGGTAAACAAACAGTTTGCAAACATAAAAAATGGGTTCATCATGATGAACAATCATGAATTCACCGCATTAGTATAACATACATAAAATCACATATCTGGAATTTGAGAGAAAAATAAAATCACATTGAATCAAACCAATCTAAACATAAAGCTCTTGCACCTAAAAATCAGATCTGATGAATAAACTATTCACCATACTAAGAAGGAATCAAAAGAATTTAAACATAAAGCTCTTGCGTCTCCAAACTGGGTATGGTGAACAAATTGTTCACTACAATGTAATTAATCTAGTGAACAATTTGTTCACCAAGTCCTGAACAAGCTCAATGTCATCCACAGTTTCACATCAAACCATAACTATGTTTGGAGCTCATCCTCAGTTTCCTTGGTCCTTCCATACAACTAATATCTAATTGAAAAGAAAAAACAGAGCTTTAAGCTTACATGATCCTGTATGCCTAGGTTATTTATGTAAATGGAACAAAAATATCGGTGACAACATTAAAGATCATCAAATGTAAAAAATTTATAAAACCTTAGTACATACAACATATCCAAGCACAAGTCAAAATTTTAAGTGTTAAAATAGAACATATCTCTTAGCCATTTCGTATCAGCAACCCTTTAAATGGTTTTGGTACCATAATACATATACAAATGAATTAATTTTCATGTACTCATAAAACAGTAATATAAATATTAGTTCTACGCACACATGCAATGTGAGGCATCAAGCAAAATGTTACCTATAATGAAATGTCAGGTGGGATGCCACAAAGCGACGTAATCAAAACTTATTGCTCTATACTATGATGATATAATATGTTCGACTAACGGTATTCCAAAGAGTAGTTCTCATTTAAAAGAACTATTCAATCCTGTCTTTATACTTGCTACACCGGATGATAACAAGTGCAGCTCCACCTATAGTAATGTGGTCATGACTCAAGCTAACAACACACCGCCAACCAAAGCAATCACAACATTACACGATCAAGCATTACATCTACCGATCCTAAGTCATTGAAAATGGAAAATTCTTGACATTACATTATCATAAACAACATCCATACTCTTTAGCAATCAAAAGAAGCAAAACACTAACCAGAGCCTGCCAAAACTGCTCATTGGCGACTTTCCTTTCTGCAGTGCGTACATCAGCAGTGGTGGCCTTCAGCTTTTCGCGTTCTTCATTAGCCTTCAACATGGTCTCCTTCTTCGCCGCGTCCTACCTCTCCTTCTCCAACCTGTGCACCTTTATTTCCAAAGACACTCCCAAATCAGCGCAACTTAGGATTTAAGCAACACGAAATCCCACCACATCAAATAAATCAACTACTCCACAAATCCCAAATCCAACCGGTCACATCCTTCTAACCAACATCACCAGCAGCTTCAAACACTCAAGCTGTCCATCGAAATATGTTAAATCAGTGCTCAACCCACACTAATACAAAGACAACTCTTTAATCACGTTTGGTTCCCTTTTTAATCACGTTTTCAAAACGTGATTAATGCCGCCGTGATTAAAGATCAAGTACCAAGCGTGATTAAAAATGTGACATCTTTAATCACGTTTAATACTTAATAGGCGTGATCAAAGATGTCACATCTTTAATCACGTTTCTAACTTAGGATGCGTGATTAAAGATTGGACATCTTTAATCACATTTCAGATACAATAAATATGATTAAAATAGTATCTTTAATCACGCTTCATATGTAATAAACGTGATTAAAGATAGTCTTATTTCACTACAAGAAAGTAGTCATAATTAATGGTTAATTTCATTTATTTTTCTCTAGTATTCATAAAAGAAAGTCATAAATTTGATGAATATTAATTTACCTTTCCAACTTTATTGATATTTATTATTTATCTGTTTAATTTTTTTACTCAAATAAAAAATAAATAGTGAATTATTATAAAAAGCTTTTACATTCTATAATGCACAAAATAATAGAAATATCAAAATTTTATTGATTGTTTGTTGATCAATTGATCAAGTACATGATCACCTACTACTGTCCCGCCGATACGCTGCATACAATAAAAATAACTTAATTAAACTCATCTCTTACTCCATAACATTTGATAGATCCCATTCCCACCTAACACCTTTTGTGCCTCCTATCAAATCTCCTCCGCTCTATGGTGGAAGAAAGTGAAGTTGCGAACGAAGAATGCAGGATAAGATGGTATACACTATGGCGGAGGTTATGAGTTACTGTTGCGATGTAGGAACCGGTTGAAAATGATGAGTCCTACCTTTGCCCTCATCCGAATTTGAAAAGCAATAAAGATAGGAGGAATTCAGATAGTATGAGTTGACGTAGAAGTTGGGAAGACATCGGTAGGGTTAGAGATATAAGAGGAAGAATTAAAGATTTGGGGAGGAATTTAAGTAGTGGAATGGTGAAAATTTTGGAGGGGTTTTTAAACTTTTTAATTACATTTTAAATTTTGGGTCACGCGCGCCAATCAATTGCTCACATTTAGTTTTAAGAAACGTGATTAAAAATAGGATGTTTAATCACATTTATTAGTTGGAATCGTGACAAAAGATACTTAATATCTTTAATATATATATTTAATTTTAATAAATGTGATTAAAGATAAGATCTTTCGTCACAATTAATAGAAGTGACATCTTTAATCATGCTTGTTACATATAAAACGTGATTAAAGATATGAAGATCTTTCGTCACATTTATTTGAGAATTTTTAATCACGTTTCATATGCAACAAACGTGATTAAAGATATGATCTTTAATCACGTTTCTAAGAGCAAAATGTGATTAAAGATAGAAGATATTTTTAATCACGCTTATTACATATGAAACGTGATTAAAGACATGATCTTTAATCACGTTTATTAGATGTAAACGTGATTAAAGATAGAAGATATCTTTAATCACGCTTGTTACATATGAAATGTGATTAAAGACATGATCTTTAATCACGTTTATTAGATGTAAACGTGATTAAAGATATCTTCTATCTTTAATTACGTTTTGCTCTTAGAAACGTGATTACAGATCATATCTTTAATCACGTTTTCAACTAATAAACGTGATTAATGATATGTAGTCATAAAACACAGTCGTTTTTCCTTTTTATATCACGTTTTTGAATTTGAAACGTGATTATAATTAGGCGTTATTTAAACTCAAATTTGTACTAGTGCCGGTGTGTGGTTGCAAGATACAAAAAGAGGCGTGAATGACGGCAAAGACATGCGAGGCTGATGCCAAATTACCAATCTTCCCAGCTCAAAATTCCATCTCCCCAACATCAAAAGCCTAAAAATCCACATAAAAATAAAAACAAAAAACCCTAAAATCACACAATTGTACGACCTAAAATTAATCTCGGCAATTATTAGAACTCACACCCAGCTATCGACATCGACCCGACCCCATCGAAGCGAACGTGGTCTGAGCACACTAACTTATTTTTGAATAATGGAGAGGAACTCCTTACCTGGCTCATCTCCATGACGCTCGTCTCGGATCCGTCGTTTCAATCAACGAACTTGGACTAAACCTTGTGCAGAATGGACTCAATCTATGGTGGAGGATGGAAGATGTTGATCCGATTTTTTATTAGGATTTAGCGCCGGCTGTGGCGTTGACGAAATAGTTGTGATTCATATGAGCATATCTCCGGCGATGAGAGGAAGTGATGAGTGATAGGGGAGGAAATAGGAATAGCCGGCAATGATAGAGGAGCGGAGTCAGGGATTGGAGGAGCGACGCAGGCGGACTGAATGAATTGGCTCGGTTGTAAATTAGGAAGGACATCCGGTGAAGTGAATGTTAGCTAGAGATGTGTCGGTCTAATGTAACGGTAAATGAGATTATAATAAAACATTGAATAAATGATTACTAATTACAGTTATTGGATTCACTTATATGGAATGCGAGGATTAGTGTACTATTTACAATGAAATTTATATTTACATTTGATTCATTTTCTATTGTGTTATATATATATATAGGGGGGGTTCGGTTGTGAACAATTAAATTGTGAACATATTAAGGACATACGTCATCCATTGATTTGATCTTAATCTAATGGTTGATATATCTCAATAGCAATTGAATGCACGTGTAACAAAAAAAAAACTGCTCAGTTTACGTCATTCCAGGAATTCAAAAATAATCTAATATATCGTGCTTGATTTGACGCAACTGTTCACTCCCTCTCTCTTACCTCGCCACACCCACATCTGTCTATCCCGCACCTTCCGTTACCCATAACCGGCGACCTCTCCTACCCAATTTCAATTTTAATTTGCTGTCGATTTTCGAAGTCTGGACTACATGCGACGACGGTCTTCGACGAGACTGTGATTCACTAGTAGCTAGGTCGTCGATTCGGTTGCAGGTATGTTTTTTGTTTTGGTTTATGTTACCCTTGCGTGTCCGCCGTCGAGTTTGCGGTGCAGTTAGGCGACAGATTCTGAACAATATAGGGCACCGATTCATCGACCTCTTCCACCCACTTTCAAGCGACTAATTTTATGTAATTTTAATTTTTCTTTTTAGCCGTTATTCAATCTGATTGCGGCGTCGATTCACTAGTACGCAGGACTTCGATTCCTTGCAGGTTTGGTATGTTTTCTGACTTTGTGCAGTCTGTCTTGTTTCCCCCCAATTTCATCGCCCTTCATTGCCACACTAATCTTGACAAATTGCCAT
Organism: Kalanchoe fedtschenkoi; assembly: GCA_002312845.1. NCBI lineage: Eukaryota > Viridiplantae > Streptophyta > Magnoliopsida > Saxifragales > Crassulaceae > Kalanchoe > Kalanchoe fedtschenkoi. The sequence continues at coordinate 625,977 of NQLW01000024.1, forward strand.
GGTACAGATTCACTGTTAGGGTTTTGCTGTTTGTTGATCGGATTGTTGATGTGGTACAGCAGCTGTATAGCAGAAGGCTGCTTTTACGAAAGAATGGCAAGACGAAACCAAGGTTAGTGAGTGTTTTCGTAATGTTACCAAATTGTTTTGTGGGTTTCCGGCTGTGGCCAGAAAACCAAGTGGGGAACGTCTGTAGCTGTGGTGATAAGATATGAATTGAATTTAAGTGAACTTAATTTGTTTGTTGCAATTTCAATTTTTTTGTTTGTAATCTGTCATAGTGAATTGATGGCTATAATGTGTGTTGTACGTTCTGCGTGGACGAGCTCATTTAAACATTGAAAGGTTGTGTTAGATGGTTTTTATGCGGATGCTCTGTTTTTGGTTTCAGGGAGTACCTTTTATAGTGAATGTGTAAGTTATTATGTGGCTTCGATAACATCGATGGATTTTATTGTTATTTCAATCGTTTTGTGTATAATCTTTCGTAGAGAATTGATGGCTGAACATCTGTGGTGTTCGTTTAACCTCGACAAGCTGATTTTAACACTGAAAGGTTGCGGTAGATGGTTTGAATGTGGATGTTCTATTTTTTTTTCTCCAGAAGAACCTTTTTATAGTGAATGTGTAACTTATTATATGACTTTGATATCATTGTTGGGTTTTTATAGTGACCATTTTTGTGTCGATAACATGATATGACCGTTGTTTGTTTAAATTCGCTGCGCGCATAACATTTCGAATGCGTTGCGTATTCATTTGGGGATCTGCCCGAAGATCAGATTTTGTTTGGGGGAGGGTGAGCGTTGTAGTTAATGTTTATGTTATGCCACTGTATCAGTAAATTTGTATTTTTATCCCGAGGGGTTTTCATAGTGAATGTGTATGTTAAGTTCATGTATATATTCCGCTGGCTTATGAATAATACACATTTGCTTCGTTGCCTGCTCTGTTCGCTGTTTATATTAATTGCGTTGTATGTAATTGTTGAAATGCGCTGCGCGTGCATATAAAATCTACACGACTGGGTTTTTTTTTATAGTTGTTTTCATAGTGAATGTATATGTTATGTTCATGTATATATTCCAATGGATTATACGAACTTATTTTTTATTTTCATAGTTTTTATGATGGATATCTCCCTTGTTTTAATAAAAAAGTGTAATGACAAACAGTAATTTGATAATTCACTGTGAGATATTTACAGACATTAGACGGAGTAGTCGATTTGGAAACACTTCTATTGGGGACTTCAGGAACACAGAAGATGATCCGGTGAATGTTGATGACGATGATGAAATAGTTGTCCCACAACCACGCGACACCAAGAAGAGCAAAGCAACCAAAGGTTTGATTCTTTTGTTAACTTAATGTGGTTTCTTTATTTCTATTAGTAATCTGCACTCAGAATATAAAATATTAGCCGACTGTTTAATTTATTTGAATAACTTTCTTCCTGTAAAATTATTGCATCAGATGCGGGCGAGGGTGCTGACTTCATGAACAACAAGAAACATGTATCTGGAAGAGAGAATAAGAGGAAGCCGGCTGAAAAAGGAATTAAAATAGATGATGAAAAGGCAGCTGGTAAGAATATGCGTCCGTTCTGTAATGTGGGTCTAGTTCAATTTAATTGTTTTTATATGTTTATTTTCTTTGTTTGCAGTGAAGAGCAAAAAACCGAAAGTTGATGTGCGGGCAAAGGGTAAAGAGGTGCTTGAAGAGACTTCGGACTCATCAGATGAATCAGATGATGACACAGATGGAACAGATTTCTGCATGCAATCTGATGAAGATACAAGACTTGTCAAAGTACAACTGGACAACAAAAAGATCTGCATGTTCAAATCCAGGTGCACTCCTTACCGTTTGTATCATGCGCTGAGTCAGATTAGTGAGAAGCATAAGGAAGCAATCCGGAATTTAGGGTTTGGGAAAATTTTGGACCTGAACATGTTTGAGATACCTTCGCGCTTTGGTGAATGGCTGGTGGATGCTTTCGATCCACAAAGTTGCACTTTGAGGACACAATCTAGGGCGCTTAAAATACGTGCGCACGATGTCCACCAAATAACTGGCATACCTGTTGGTGGGCGGCGTATTTTGATGGAAAGGAGAGTAGATTATTCTAGAGACATTGTCAGGTCTTGGCGCATGCGATATGGGATTACAAATTCAGCTATTTCTGCGACAAAAATAATGGATAAAATGATCAATTCTTCACGACCAGATAAGTGGTTCCTTCTAGATTTCTTAGTACTGTTCACCACTACCATGGTCGAAGGTATAAAAAATGGAATGTCAAATCAGAGGATACTTACTATAGTGGACAGACCAGAGGACGCTAAAAAATTTGATTGGTCACGTTATGTTGTTGATAGCATGTGCAGTGCAAAAATAACGCATTCCAATACTAAGGATAAAGGTTGTTTCGTAGGTCCGCTTTGCTTCTTTACGGTAAGATTTCTAACTGTAATGCCCAAAAATATATTTACAATTAACGTTATCAAATTGCGTTTGACTACTGACAGTATCTTGTTGAAATTTTATTTGTTTGATGTTATAATGGTTGTCTGTAGAGCTGCTTTATTTGGGGTCCGTTCGCTACTCGGAAGACATTACAAAACAATAATGTTTTACCATACGGTACTGGGATCAGCAGCGAATGAGGGAACGATTCGAAAAGGATATAATCAATGGTGGTTATGGTCACAAAAAATTGAAAATATTAACACAAGCTGACTTGCGTAGCAATTCAAGCAGTGGGGAGAGAAGTAGTCCCCGGACTCAAGTCAATACTCGGAAGCGCAGCAATCCAGGGCCGTCCGGCAAAACCAGAGTGCAGCCAAAGTCGGTGAGTGCGGCAGATCCGAAGATTTCCAGCACATCGAAAACGACTAGCAAAACTGAACCTAACGCGGTACGGAAAATATATTTATTTGTTTTGTAGTTTTTTTAAGTTGTTTCGGTAAATATCAACACCCATGAAATAAATCTGATATCCAATATTATTGTTTATGTAACAGAGCAATACAAATACATCTGATGATGACGTTGTAGATCTGACCGTTCCTTTACAAGTGGTACCACCGACAGATAATGGAAAAATGGCGAGACATACACACAATTCGGAGATTTTTCAGATGCGCCACCCAATGTCGGAACCTCTGGGAATGCTAGTGCAAGGAACAGTTCTGAAACAGATGGTCAACCGAGTAATGCCAGCACGAAATACGCACCCAGCAATCCCAGCACCACATATACAACGACCAACTCCACTGCCACGTACACAACGAGCTATGCCAGCACCACCCACACAATGAGCAGCACAACTACCACGCCGGTAAGAAAAATCAGTCCGCCAAATTGAGTTACAACCATGTTGCGTTTTTCAATACATGATTATTATACAAGAAATGATGGAAACTTATGCGGTAATTTAATTCCAACTTTACAGATCACAACAACTACATCAGATGATTGTGGAATTGATCTAACAATTCCCATAAGAGTTGTGCCGTCAGCAGATGCTGAAAAATATGGTGAACGCGACCCATCTCCCAGCAAATCTGTCAGATCACCACCAGCATCTTTTCAAGGCTTTGATTTCCATGACAACACGTATAACCCGGCAAATATTGAGCTCACACTCGCAGTGTGGGCTGGTGATGCGGAACCCTTATCGACGGCTGAAATGAAGAAAAATGGAAGTACTGAGTCCAGTGATGCTGAAAAACTGTATGAGGACATTGAAAAAGGCATCCACATGGACACCAAGGATGGTGTTGGTAAAGAATGTTTGGGTTCTGCAACAATTCACAGTGAATCTGACAAGGTATTTTTGGATTTGTCCCTATAGCTGCTACTGTGATTTTTTAAATGACTCAGCTTCAAATACTAATTGTTTTTCATGGTGTACTGAATCTGTTAGGGTCCGTGTGGAGCAGAAAATATTCATTATAATGATGGTGTTGTTGATTGGGATACTATTCAGCCAGAGGATGATGCTGAAATTGATGTGGTTGACCTGGCCACAGATGATGAACCGAAGGTATTGTTGGTAATTTAAAATTTGAATCTTTACATTGATCTGAACATCATTTTGGACTTGTTGTCCTGGCCACTGAATGTTATGATTGTGTAGATTGTGCAGAATGAAGATGTAAGAAATGAACACCACAATAGTGAACAATATTCACCATGCAGAGCATCCTATTGCAGAAAGTCAGTCCGTGGAGGTACATACTTAATTGTGTCCAAATTTTTACAAGCTATGAATAAATTTGCCCAGAGTATGGTTGTTAAGCCTGATTTTTGGTTTCGGCGGGAAACTTTTTCGCAATTGTCAAAGATGGTGAGAACGATGCTTCAAATGAGAAAGGAATATGATATTCAGTTGATTGATGCTCTTAACAAATTTCCAGATTCACGAGACATTAGGCAACTAGATATAGATTTTAAAACAGTATGTCTGAGCCAGTGGAGACGCAAGTGTACTGGAGAGATCCAAGGGTGCATGAAAGGATAGACGAGATTGCGAGGGCGGTTGCCAAGCAAAATAAGCAGAAAGACAAGGGCAAAGGACCAATGGTTACAGAGCTACCTCCCCAGGCCAACGTGCAGAAAAAGAGAGGGCCGGGAATTACAATCAGGGAGCCTACTCCTATGCAAGAAGACCCGGTCACACCGCATGGTGATAAGCTTGGTCGTGGTCATCGTGAAAAGAAGCCAGCGATCACGTTGCATTCACCGTTCATTGGTAGAATGGTGAATGTGAATGAAAAAATTTCAACAGATGAGGATAATATTTGTGACTGGATCTACGCTATACGTGGGACGGGGTCGGAGCTGTACTTTGCCTGGAGGGATGTTAAAGTGATGAGATCAGAATTTGAGAGTTTCTCTGATGGTTATCATATAAAACCTGTTGTGGTTGATGCATGGTCGGTAGTCCTTAATCACAGACAGAATTTGAGAAGTCCACAGTCCCCTTTGAGATTCTACTGTACGACTGCTATTTCGGTGAGTTTTATTTTCCTACAGTACATTTTTGTAATTTTTTATTTTACCCTTTGAATGTGTGTGTTTGTAATCTGATAATGCGATATCTTTTTACAAATGTAGAGCAAATGTCTTTTACGGGGCGGCAAAAGCACGGCGCAGATGGATAATGAATTTAACAGAAATATCGACATTGACTTGCGGCGTTTCAGCCATGTGAAGTTATTAGAAATAGACATGGTATGTTTGTTCAAAATTTTAATTTGACAAGTCCTTCTTTCTATGCGCTGTTAATTGTTTTTTTCATGAAATGTAGATGTTCATTCCTGTATTGATCGAGAAACATTATTATTTAATCGTGTTCAATCTCAAGACGCCATGTATGGAATTGTTGGATAATAATGCCGGCAGCACTAGCTTTGCTCGTTACAGTTTGTGGCCCGAAACACTGGTAAGCTACTCGTTTTGTTGGTTTACGAAAATAAAATACTGATAGTAGTTGATTACTTTAATTGCATTCCTTAAATTACTATATCTTGCTCTGACTGATACGTGCACCATGACTATGCGCTATGGTATGTTTTTGTATACAGTGGAAGAGCATGGTGAACTTTCTGAAATCAAGAAAACACCCTAAGGCAGATTTGATGTTGGTTGTTAAGCCCAGAATTGTACTCTGCCCTTGGAAAACCAAAGAAAACTTAGTCGATTCTGGTATCTATTGTATGAGGCACATGGAAGTTTATGTTGGCAGTTGCGGTGAGAGTAAATGGAAAGAAAAATTAGCCAGAGACACAACGGCGAAGGTTAGAAATAATTAAATATTTACGCACAATTACATGTTTTTATTTCAGTGCCTGTTATTTAAAAATGAAGATTGGAAAATGACCTATTATACGTATTGAATGATTTTTTCCATACTCGCAGGCAGACAATCAGCTCGAGCGTCTGCGCGCTAAATATTTGTTCAACATTATCATGTTTGAAAAGAACATGGTCATAATGAAGGTGAAGGAAGACTGCATTGCGTACTCGAGCAAGACTCTGGAAGAGAAGGATAAATTCACAGAAGATGAGTACGCTTTGCATAGAAAGAGACTGGAAGATGCATTAAAAGATAACACTGACTAAATAGCAGATTGAAGAATGAACAGCTGGGCTGTCTTTTGACAGTACTGGATGATGGATTAATTTTTTTTTCATGTTGACTGATACAGTGGACTAATTCAGGTTAGGTTAATGTTGCTGAAAGTTGATTTTGAGTCTGCTGCGACTCACATTTTGTGTACAGTGAATGGTGTCTGTGACATTGTTTGAGTGCCGATGAATGTAACATTTCTGCCTCCACTAATTTGCTGATACCAGCCAAATTAGTGCAGACAGAAAAATTAGTTTCTTTTTTTTTTATTTAAATTGGTGACTGCCTCCACTTGCAAAAGAATGACAGTGAAATTATACAAAAATGTGACAGTGACAGTATCATATATGTCTTATAATTTAGGCCACACATGTTGCAGTGAATGTTCCACTAAATTTTTGTTTGACACAGTGAATGTTACAGTGAATGTGACAGTGAAATTATTTCTCTTCGACACAGTTTCTGTAAATGTGTTCTACTTGTAATCGGGGGAAAGTTTAAAAAGTTTACATTATTGTCTATGTAGACTGGGTATTGAATGGACAGTGAATGTGTACGTGTTCAAGTGACTATGGATGAAACTTCTATGAACAACGTGAAACTTATTAAGATGGGCACTATGATGATACCAAAGTTTTCCTGTACGGTAAATAATGTATGATAAATGTCACGAACAATTAGCAAAAAATGAAATTCATGTTTTACTAATCTGGGAATAAAACAGAAACTTCCTACAAAATAATTATTGGGTTAAAAAAAAACAGGTCAAGCAAGCTTCCGTTCTGGGCAGTTCCGAATGTCATGGCGCACCATTTGTTTGCAGAAATTGCATTTACGCAACGATTTTGAAGCTTGTTCAGTCATCTTCTCCTTGGTAGACTTCATACGTTTTCCAGACCCTTTGTTCCGCGACTGTTTCGGTGTTTGAACTTCAATACTCGATGGCTTAGAACAACCTATCAGCCTCTCGAACATGGCATGCTTTGACAATTGCGTTGTTTGAGCATCATGCCTTTTGTTGAACTCCTGTAACATGTTCAGCAACTCACTGATGTATTCAATATTGCTCCCATGTGTTTTCATTGTCAAATTGAATTGCATGTATAGCATATTCAGTTTGGCCTTGACAGTGTCCGCGGAATCGGTTCCTGCCAAATCATTGTATGATAGTGCAGCTGGTTTGTGCGCTGCATATTTCGACCATCTTCGCATAACAAAACATTCTGGGATTTCATTAACATCTTCAGCGTTCAATGCAAGCAAAATGTGTCGACACAGAATTCCTATTCGCTGAAAGTTCTTGCAATTACATTCTGCAAAGTCCGTGGTAGTATAGTGAACAACCTGTGTCATAAAGGTTATGAGATTTGTAAAAATAAATCGACAAAATATTACTTCAAAAATAATAAAACAAAGGTATTCTGATCTTGTATAACACACGATTTGTTACCTCGAACACATTATGAGTCATCGACTTGTCTTTAATGGTGTAAAATTTGACTTCATCTTTCTCTGCCAAACTAGATACGTGACAGCTCACGCATGCTTCGTATAACTCGATCTGGAAATCAAAAAAAAATATTCCTTGTATATATCTCACCTGCATGCTTATCAATAGCTAGTGACGTCTTTAATGGCGGGTATGTACTTTGTGACTCATGATCTAATCGATCCTTCTTTTGGCGCTGTGATTCCATGGCAGACTCGAATGCGAGGAAGAATTCAGTCAAATTCATCCCGGGATGAAGAAAGCATCCGAAAAATGAATTCTCACTTTCAGACCTAGAAGTAGTTCTCAGTAGGCCACCCATGTGTATATCTCTGAAGAAAGCAGGTATCCAGGAAAAGCGCATATCATACATATCCGACATCCATTTATTTTGTTCTAGATCATACTCATCTATGATTTCATTCCAACTTCTTTCGAATTCGCCAGGTTCAATATGCATATTCCAAACGATCCCATCCAATTTTTTCAAAAACACGCTGTCTCTACACAATGCCGTTCCGAGCTGTGAATGACAAAGGAAAAAAATTGATGAACATGTTATATCTGTAAACATTCGAATAGGTATGGCATAACATCTTATCAGTAATTTCATTGCTGGCAGTCACCATTACGCAACATTTCAGAAATTGATACATTTTTTGTCATTATTGGACCATGTAAGTTCACTGTAAAAATGTCACAATCAAACTATTCATGTGTACCATTCACCATTACGCGAATTCACCATCACAGGTGCACATGTGACTATAAAAATTTATGAACCTTAAAATACAAATATAAGATACCTTATCCGTGAATTTTTTTGTAATGTGCCACATACATAGGCGATGAGTTGCGTCCGGAAAGACTCGTTTAACCGCTATTCGCATCGCCGGATCTTGATCAGTAACCCAAATGCGTGGACCCCTGCCTAGCACTTTTCGAAAGGATTCAAGCAGCCATTCATATGATTCAACGTCCTCATTTGATAAAAGTGCAGCGGCAACTGTAACACAAGATTTGTGGTTGTCGACTCCAGTGAACGGCACAAACACCAAATTGTATCTTGCATACAATAGGAACAACGATAAGAAATGGCTAAAAGAGAAGATAAAAAATATTAGCACATTTATGAAATAATTATTGCATTACACATACTCACTTGTTTGTGCGATACGTAGCATCGAAAGCAATGCAATCACCAAAGGCATCAAAATTTATGCGGGCCAGCGTATCCGCCAATAAAAGCCTAAGCAAATCACCGTCTGAATCAACGTGGTATTCAAAACGAAAATCAGGACAACATCGTTGTTTGTTCTTCAGTCTTTCAAGCACAATCTCCACATCAGTGTCGCCAACAAAATTTATGCTTGTAATTTTAATAAATGTTTTGTGCTAAAAACACCGTCTAAGTGTTTTTACTGTAATTATATTCGTATCCAAATTTTGTATATCAAAGGTAGATCCATTCTCCAACTTTCACTAACTCTCGATAATTTATCGGTGAGAAGAAATCAGCGCTCGCAGTGCCCATTTACGCAAGTCGTTAAGTTTGCTTAAGTCTCTAATCAAAGGTACAATATCACTATAAATTTTTTATTTCATGTTTGTTGGTGCTTTTGTTGTGTGTTTATTGGATGAGGGTGTTGTATGGTGAGTGTTGGTTATTTTTTCGCCAGTGCAGGTCAACATTGGTCCGCAATTATTGGGATAAATCAAAATACAAAACAAAAGCATAAAGGAAAAAATAAGTATTAGCGATCAATGGTAGGAAGCTTAATCTAGGTAATGTAGCTCACATATACGTGGAGTATGTTTATCATATTTTATTTTTTTTAGTTATTATTTTTTTTATTGATAATGATCCAAAGGACCTAGGGTTCGGAGAGCTTACAAGGAGTGGCGCGAGGCCTAGGTTGTGGCTCGAGAGCCTACAAAGAGATGGCTCGAAAGCCTACAAGGGGTGGCACGAGGCGTAGGGGTTTAGCTCGAAAGCCTATAAGGGGTGGCCTGAGAACCTAAAGAAGGTGGCACGAGGCCTAAAGGTTTGGCTCGAGAGCCTAGGAATTTGGCTCGAGAAGCCATATAGGTGACTTGTAGGGAACCTACAAGGATATAGCATAAGCCACAGGACATGCATGCGAGACTCAGCGTGCGCGACAGGACCGAGGGAGGAGCAGGGTTCGAGGTGGAAAAACAAGTTGCTCCGACACTTTTGCAGCATGACTCGTGCACCGAGGCAGCAACTCAGAGGGCCTCCTTGCAGGCGTTGCGGAGCGCCAATCGAGGGGAGCTCGGAGCACTGTTGCGCCGGAAGACGGAGAAGCTGGTGGCGACGCTTGCGGGTTTCTGCAATTGCGCCGCTGAGTGACCAATTGCTCTAGATCTGGTGATGACCAAACACAACCTGCAAGAGACAACCCATTCAAACGATAACCTAACCATATATCGGGTCAGTCGACATAGACCAAGGACCGCCGCCGTTGAGGCAATTAGTTTGAGCTGGAGTCGAGCTGGGAGGTCTGGGCGGTCATGAGTAGCAGGAGGAACGAGTTGATGGCATCCCAACCCGCCAAATCTATCCTGAAGCGACGATTCGAGTCTGCGCCGCGATGAGTGCGGCAGGGGGAATGGAACCGAGGCGGAGCAAGGATCAAGGTGCGTAGTTGGACCGCCGATGCCACGCGGCCACCGAGGAGCACCATTGCCGGGAGGAGCCAAGATCAGAGGCGGCCAGGGGAAGCCGCAGCTCAAGATCGAAGAATCCCGGCCCGCATATCTTCTCTGATGCGGCGCCAGGGAGGACGGGGAGGGGCGGCCCATCACCTGACGGCCACGAGCGAGCGCCAGCGACGGGAGGGTTGGCCAGCGAGTCCTGCAAAGGTTTGGGCGCCGTGAGACACTCTTGAGGGAGGGCCGGGATGCGCCGAGCCTGGAAGGGGCCACTGCACCAGGCGGGCGGAGCCGGAATACCCAGTGGATGGGGATTCAGGCCTCCGAGGGATGAGGCGGCTGGGCGAGCTAGGCGGCGGGGCGAACCTTTAACTGGCTACGAGGCAGGAGGGGCCTGAATGTGGCGGCCGGGAACCTGAATTTTATGAAGCCAAGCCTTTAAAATTAGATTAATGATAAAAATCATGCAACAACACAATCGTTCATCAAATTAGTCATGCAACAACATAATCATCCAATTAAAGCTCAATAAATATAATGCAAAATATGAATTTTATTAAGAACGTACTCTCAAAACATCAATCATAAGTTATTCAACTAGAGCTCCACAAGGGAATTTATCCACAAATGGTCATGGAAAAATATAAAGTAAGATAAGTATGAACAACCCTTACAAATCAAACTTGTTTCTTCACTTGACTTTTTCCTTTGCTGACCTCCACTAGTAGCTTTTCGATGGAAACCCTTTCAAATTTTTGGACGAGGGAGGACTTAAAAGAGGCGATGATCTTGTATAAGGTGGTGGCACCTTCTTTATATAGTAGTATTCCTAGCGCCAATCTAATTAGTACTGGAGAAGTGGATAACTGAGTCAACTCGCCAGAATCGATTGAATCTGGACACTCCTTTGTTGAAGTTAGTCTTCTCCTTAAATAACCGAAAATTAGAAATAGTAATGTGTTGTGCCTCAGATCCGGATTGTGCGAGGTGAGGCGACCGGCTATGGGAGAAGAGTTGTGTTGGCTGTCGAACTAAAGGTTGACGGAGATGTGCAGATTTTAAATTATCTAATAAGAAGGTATACTGAATTAGACGTGTGGGGTATATTAAATTAGAAGGAGATAATTATGAATAGAGGAAAAGTAGGATTGTAAGATTTAGAGCCTTAAATTAAGGAGGTTAATTAAAATTAAATAAGAAGATTAATCGATTGAAATTTTAAATAGGAGAATATATTTAATCTTAACCGTTGGATGATTTTAAATCAATGAACAGAATTAGTTCACAGTTTACAAATCCAAAATGGTTTTCATTTGATCCACATTCTATATATATATATATAGGGGAGGGATCCGTTGAGAACCTCCTTAAGTTGAGAACCTTGTGGACAATTCTGGACCAATCATTTTGTTTTCTTATTTAAGTTTATTTATTATGCTTTATTTATTATCTAACACTCATTATATGTGACATATATGGAAAGTGCTAAAAATTTTGAATTAATGTTCACTGTCAGATATTTGTATTTCTTAAATTTTCAGATAGTGAACATTTTTCATATTTTTTTGAGTTCTAATTTTTTCAGTCCTTTAATATTATTTTTTAGAATGATGAATAGATAGTGATTTTTTTAATTTTTTTATAGCGAGCATTTTTTTTCTGAATTTGTATAATATTTTTTATTTTTTGTTGTAGTGAACATTTGAAATTCTATTTTGTGTACTCTGTAAATTAGATGTTCACCGTAAAAAATTATTCAAAATCATAAAAAAATAAAACATATACTAATATCAAAAATTTGAAACCATGTTCACTGTTCAAATAATAAATATGTACAATAATGATGAACATAATAATAACAGTGAATATTGTTCACCAAACTTTTTTTTGATGTTCACTATTGGAAATTATCCAAAAACTTATAACAATATCAAAAAATCAGTGATTTTCAAAATTTGAAACATGTTCACTATTTAAAATAAGTACAAATAACAGTGAACACGACATATAACCTAGAAATTCTAATACTTTCCGATACCCTTTAAAACCGTGAAGATGAACCCGACAGCTCTCGCTACCACTCTGCCGCCGCCGCCTACGGTGGCTGCCGTTAAAGCTTTGAACTTTGTTGTGAAGAAACGCATGAAACAGAGAGGCGTGGCCAACCCCATCTCCCATTGCAACCCGTTCAACACCATAAGCTCCACTTTTTTTGATGGAGTCGTTACCAAAACTGAACAATCAGAAATTAATTTCGCCAGACCCCGGTGTCTTCCCAGATGTGAGCCCGCCCTAGATCCGGCTACCTAGATCAACGTCTTCCAAGATCTGAGCCCGTTATAAAGGCCGAAGGGTGGAGCATCCGTTGAGAGGAAGTGGCGGAGGAGACGGACTCGGCCAAAGCCGCAAAGGTGGAGCATCCGTTGAGAGGAAGGAAGGAGGTGGAGGAGGTTTCAGGATTTAGGAGGAGGTTCGGCGATGGATAGTAAAATATGAGATTGATTGGTTGACTAATTTTCCATAAAAGGACCTAATAAATAGCATAATATCATACGTTACTAAAACTAATTAAAATGACATAATAAATGAAGTTTCAAAAAATAATATGTATGATCAAAACACGGTCGTTTTGGACAAAAAATGATTGGTCCACGTTTGTCCACAAGGTTCTCAACTTAAGGAGGTTCTCAACTGATCCACCCTCTATATATATATATATATATATATATATATATATATATATATATATATATATATATATATAGGAGGGATCCGTTGTGAACACTTAAGTTGTGAACAAGTTGTGAACAAATTTGGACCAATCATTTTGTTTTCTTTTTATGTTTATTTATTATGCTTTATTAATTATGTGATGTGATAGATTTGGAAATATGTAAATATACTAATAAAGTGTCATTAAAATTTGTGTTTTAATTTTATCTTTTATATTGTAATTTACATTTCAATGATTAAAAATAAAGATTTTTTTTCAGATTTTCTGTCAAAAAATACTAATTTGTTTTAGCATTGTTCACTGTTTGGTGCACATCGTGTATGTTAATTTGTTATACTAATAATACTAAAAAACAATTCTTCTTTATTGATTTATTAATTCGTTTTGATAAATAATCTTTATTAGTATCCGGTGAATCAAGTGCGTGTGTAATAAAAAAATATATTACAAAAAAACTATTCATTGTCTAGTACAAATCTTTCATCGCATAAAGTTAACTCAGAAGATCTTTCATCGCAGAAATATTCACTGTCACACGTTCACTGTTATCTCATAAGCATATTCACCGTCATTTTCAGAGCATGTTCATTGTCGTTTAGGAGCATGTTCACTACCGTTTTCCGAGCATGTTCCCTGTCACATGTTCATAATCAAATGAAAAATATATACTATTAGAAAAAATCAAACCAGTTGAATAATGTACAAAAAATGAGTGTAAATCTGCGACCCAAGTTCACTCATTCACAAGTTCACTAACCAACCCAATAGAGAAAAACATCAATCATAGCTAAATTCTATTCCCTCATTCCAAAATTAAACACACATATTGATAGGGCAATAAAGTACCCTATTTTAAGTACTTATACTTAGTATATTTGAGTCATTTATGAATAATTATGGATGATAAATAGATGATTTTGTATCTTTTAGGATCAAAATGAAGAATGCTGACTTTGAAAGAAGAAAATGATAAAAACAGTGCAAATTGGACCAAATTCGGATAAAAAGACAATATCAAGGGTCAAACTGTCAACAGAGAAACTGCAAGGGTCAAACTGTAAATATGAGAAACATCAGCTCGATCCTGACCGTGTTGACTTTCATCAACTCGATCCTGACCGTGTTGACTTCATGTAGCTCGATCCAGATCGAGTCAGATTTCGGCGGCTCGATCCAGACCGAGTCCACTTTCGGCGGCTCGACCCAGACCGTGTTGACTTTATCCAGCTCGATCCAGATCGAGTTATTCACAAATATATGTAATTAATACGAAGGACATTTAGAATTTTCCGTCTGCAAATGTAGATAAATTATCTACTTTGATAAAAAAATTCAAAATAGGTGTTTCACAAAAAGTAAAAAAAATTATGTTAGTAAAGTAAGTTCATTTTTGTACAATTTAATTTGCTAAATATAAATCCAACTGATTCAAGAAATTTTATGAAAATATTCATTATTTTATACATAATACTCAATACAAAAGTTATTATGAAAGACTGAATATATCTGAAATCGATATTGACTATGAACATAAAAGTAATTTGAATATATACAAACTAAAATTAGGATGATTTCCAAAATACGTCACTCCTTTAGCACATGTTTTGTTAGGGGTGTGCACCGGTCCAGATCCGGACCGGAACGGACCGGAATCCAGATTTTTTCTGGATCAAAGATCGGACCGGATCTAAATCGGTCCGGATTGGACCAGAATCTCACTGATAAAAAAAAATCAGATATGAGGTTGAGAATGGGGAGGGGTGACCGGATGAGGAGAACGAGGAGGGCTGAGGTCGCTCCGGCTCTCAGATCGAGAACGAGCGACGATTCGGCTAAGTGTATGAACCCTCGGCTAAGTGTATCAACCTGATCATCATCCCGCCCCCCTCGGATCGGCCACTCCAAACACTCAACTAACAAAGAAGATAGGAGTGAATCGAGAGTTTGGCCGATCGAGATCTGAGAAGAGAGTCGAGGCTCGAGTTCGTATCTGATCGAGAGATGAGAAGTCTGTATCTGTCGGTGTGGCTGCCTGAGTCGAGATCGGAAGGCGAGAGGCAAGAGGCGAGAGCTGAGAGCCAGAGAGGTGGGAGGAAAGGGAAACAGTGCTCAAGCTGAGAGGCAGAGAAAAGTGAGATCGAGAAGAGAAAGAGAAGGTCGCAACAACCAGCCATTCGATCCTAATTCAAAACGATGTAGTATTGTGCAATTCCGGTATATCCGGATTAGACCAAAATATTCCGGATTTCAGACCGTACCGAACCTGACCGGAACCCAAATTCTCCCTATCTCATGTACCGAAGACCGATTCCGGATCATTTTTCGGTCCAGACCGGATTTGTTTGATTTAAACTTTAAAAAAATTAATATTATTTATTTCTTTTTTAGATGAGACTATTTATTTCGTATCTATTAATACCGGCAACTACCAAATATGCATTTAATATTATAAATTAAAATTACGTTGACAACACACACCACATTTTCTACAACAAGTAGTCCATATAACCAATGGCTTCCTTCAAATCAACTATCGTTTTTGTTGCTTTCATCGCTTGCATTGCGTCCCAAATCCTAAGTAATTGGTCGGCGGAGGCGGAGTACAAGCCCGTAAATGTTCGAGATCCGGGGATGATAGCTTTCGCCGAATTCGCAGTTAGAAAGCATGTCGAGAAGACCCGCGAGTCGCTCACACTTGCTTACAAAGTTGATTGAGGCGTTTTATCGTCCTCATGATGTGTTGTACGCCATCGAATACAAACTAATTTTATCTGCAATAGATGGAAATGGGAAGACCGGAAACTATGAAGCTATCGTTTTGGATCGGTTGTTTGGAGTGCCGGACGAGCTGACATCTTTCAAACCACTGCCTTAAAATTAAGTTTCAGTTACAGATTAGAACAAATGAATAATATATGTTGTATATGACGTGAATAATTCGAAATTTGATATTGAAACTTATCAGAAATCACATCTCATCTTCTTTACCATGATCACACTATCACACCCGTTGATCTGTTCGTGACTGCCTTTAGAAGATTCTGCTCCAAATTATCAAGGTTTGAATGTTGACTAACATTGTTGAATTTATGAATTTCATGAAATAATATGGAAACATAAAGCTTCTTGTTGTGGTTTTTAATTGTAAAACAGCTTATTTTCAGTTAATACTTTTGTTCAAAATATATGAGAAATAATTGCTATAACCTTTGTCAACTGACTAAACTCTAAATATGTATTGACTCTACTAAATTATATCTGTATATATAACATTATGGCGTCTGTCGTCCTCCCGAATTGAACCGGTTCGGTTCGGTTTGAAATGTTAAAAATTATTCGGTTTGAAATGGATTGGTTCGATCCGGTTTGAAATGTTAATGGTTTGGTTACGCTTTCCAATTTTAAAAAACCAATGATTAATAATTTGATTTGGCTTTTGATTTTTCTCAAACCGAACCGAACCCGTCGGGTCTACGGGTACCTTTCCTAGTATAAATTATTAAAACATATTGAAAACAAACTTCTCATATATAAGATTAAGGGAATATAGGGCGCTTGTGTTCCCCCTAAATACTTCACCAAAGTACAAAATAAATAATTTTTTCTAATTTTATTTTATCCAATTCATAATAAGACCTCAATTAACTTTTAAAAAAAAGATAAAAAAGTCCATTTACTCTTTTGGGAGCTAGTAGAAATGATTTTTACTTTTAACTAAGTATTTTTTTTTTTACTTTGAGGAAGTTATTTTCTTTATTCATAGAAGTTGTTCGTGCTATTTCAAGTATTATTAAATGATACAATTAATTCTATTAAGTTTGTTGAAAATTATGAATGAGTGAGTATGAAAAGATTTGTATGCAAAATGATATTATTTATTTTGATAACCAAACAAAGTAATTTTCATATAATAATATTAGTTTAGAAATGTAATGATAACTTTTATTTTAGAAAATCATTCTAATTTTTTTTTTCATTGCACCTTTTTTAATAATCATGGTAGTTCGAACCGCAATTAGGTAAATGGTGGTAGTTCAAAATCCCCTTTAAATTTTTATGATCAACTAAAACCTATTTTATTGGTTCAATTATATTTTGTGCCACTAAGATTCGTACTCAAGATGGAATACCATATTGGTTCAACAATAACAAACTGTACTAGACATCTGTTTAATAAGAACTTAATTATTCCTTATTGTGTAAAGTAATTTACTAAATATGCAACATAACAAATTTTTATAAAACATTAATGGAAATATTCACTATCTTATCCAATTTCCTTAATGTAAGTTTTTAGGAAAGTCTACATATATTTTGACGATGGTCATTTATGAATACAGATAACAAAATTATATATGAATTTTTATCTAGTAATGTCAAGTCAAAAATGGTGTATATTCTATTGTCATTGCCGACTCCTCATTTATCACATGTCCCTTATATTAATTAATAATACTATTTATAATTTAG
>NQLW01000024.1:678586-695996 GCA_002312845.1 Kalanchoe fedtschenkoi
ACAAGTATTGTTCTAGGTTTCATATTTGGTTTCTGGGGTGTCTGCGGCACTTTGGCCTTAAAGAAGTCGTGGAGAGATGCCTATTTTCGCTTTCTGGGCATATGAAAAGTATGTACTCTTTAGTATTTGTAATAGTAGAACGGCAGAAAAACCAGTGATTTCTGGATCAAATTTGAAGCTGGGTTCAAGATCAATGTCTTCTAGCTAGTTGTCACTTGATGCAAATTCTTGGCATCTAGCGTTGCTCAAATGTATGCATAGTAAGTAGCTTTTGTGTGATCTCTATTGAAACTGATCATGTTATCAAATGGAAGCTTCAAGTAATAATAAAACAAAGAGTTTGCCGGCGAACAATCACATTTATTATTTTTGGAAGCTTCAAGTAATAAAAAGAAAGCATTCCCTGCTTCTCTACAGGTTGATATGTTACCTTGATAATTGTAAGGGTAACAAGCAAGGCAAGGGGCTCCTAATCCTCACTTCTCTGCAAGTTAACTTACGAGATCAAGTAAATTCGCATTTCTCAGTCAAAAGATCTGAGATCGAGTATTCTGTAAAAGGGAACCAGCATTTTTATAGCCAGTCTAAATCTCAAACTAGTCGATTTTTAAAGAATTTCTTCGAGTTTGCTCTCACCCAATTCAGCAAGAAGATTATTCAGGATCTCGAAAGTAATAATGGCAATGCAAATCTATCTAGAGCAGCGGATGCCATTTAGACGATTCCAGGGCTGCAAAGAGCTGCTTCAGTTCACCTGGCTCTACTCAGGTTCCTATATATTTGCAAGAAACTGTCAGCTTCTGATCAAACATTGAAAAGACCGAAATATATCAAACTGTTAATAAACAATGAAAATGAATATGTAATTTGGTTCACATTGACCAGACTGTTGACCATAGGGGTATTATCCCATATCGCCCAGTGGAAGCTCTAAATTGATCCTTATATATAGTTGGGCTCCCCCACTCATTGTCAATTGGTTTTGAGTGTGGATCCGATATTTTTACATGGTATCAGAGCGGGTTTTGACCGCACTCTTAGAACATGCTCGTGACGGTTAGTGGTATTATCCCACATCGCCCAGTTCATTGTCAATTGGTTTTGAGTGTGAATCCGACATTTCTACACAGGCACAAACATGTTTATGCAGTCCTTCTTTGAAACATGTTTAAAAGATTCCTCGGAAGAGCAGAGTTGACACTAGTAGGATGAGTCGAGGTGAAGCCAATGACAGACTGTTAATCGGTAAGAGTGCAGCAACAGGTTTATTTTTACTCCATCCGTTGTGAAAGATGGGACGCCGGTCAGGCGGTTGTACACTCAGTGGGGATTTATGAACTGGCGTGACAAGAAGTCAAGAGCAACGAGGAATAATGCTGGATCTCAGGCTTTGCGATAGATACCATCTTCGCAAACCCATCGATCCTTCATGAGCTGCCTCTTCCATCCTTGCTTCTTCCTTGGTCGCAGCATCTTCATCAGGTTTCAGGGCGCATTGAGGATAGAGGTCGAAGTCACACTCCTCACAGTAGTAAGACCGGACACGCCCTTCTTTGCTGCATCCATCGCAGTAGAAAACAGCACGGCGGGTGAGGAGAAGGTCGTGTTCTTCATGGAGGGGGAGTTTAACTTTCTCGGGCCACCCCTTCGCCATCCCTTCCAATTCAGCTTTGAGTTCCTCAATGCGTTCGTTGGTGTAAGGGTAGGCATCAGCTCCATGGACCATTATGAGCTCTCTCTTTCTGGCCTCTCTTGTGAGTGTGCCTTGCCGGATGGACTAACGGCAACCAGCATGGGTTGCGAGTGAGAGAGGCTTTTCGCTCTATTGGAGATCTAGGAAGTTAAAGGGAGCGGGAAAACATTAATTTGAAAAGTAGTTACAATAACTACTTTTCCCGCTTTATCTTTCTCTTCTTTGTATATATATACACTCTTGTATCCTTTCTTTTTAGTAATGAGAAAAAGAGAAGAGCAAGATTTATTTACTTCTGTCCAGATAAATCTTGCTTAACATGGTATCAGACGCCTTTGACAATTTCCGGTGAAAGCTCCGGCGATCCTCCATCTTCACTTTGTCTCTTCCGTTCAATCTCTTTAGAGTTCCTCCATTTGTGCTTTGATGGCTACAATTACTCCTGAATCATCACAGTCAGCTCCTGAATCTCAAATTCCAACCTCTCCGGCGATGGCAGAGTATTCTGCGCTTGGATCGCGTCATCCATACTACATCCGACCGTGTGATCACTCCGGCACGCAGATTACTGCCATCGTTCTTCAAGGAACTGACAACTACTATCAATGGAGGCATGCTGTGACGAAAGCTCTCTCCACTCGCAATAAGCTAGGGTTTCTTGACGACATTGTCGCAATTCCGCCCAAAGACAGCTTGCAGTTCTCAGATTACCTGTGCTGCAATGATATGGTAATCTCCTGGCTTACCAATGTTCTGTCTTCTGAAATTTCATGTACAGTCATGTACATTAATACTGCTAAGGGAATTTGGGATGCATTGGCTACAAGATTTGGTGAAAACACTGAACCTCGGGTGTTTCATCTTGAGCAAGAATTGGCCCAAACTTTTCAAGAAAACTTACCTGTTGCTGCCTATTTTGGTAAGCTCAAACACATTTGGGATGAACTGGATAATATGAAAACTATCAGGTCTTGCACATGTACTGTATCTTGTCAGTATCATCTTGATCTTGATCTTTACTTTGAAAGAAAGAAAGTGATGAAGTTTCTTATGGGCCTTCGTGAAGACTACACTGTTATTCAGGGTCAAGTTATCAATATGAAGCCGTATCCTTCCCTGGATAGTGCTTATAATATGATCCTGCGTGAAGAAGGGCAACGCAACTACTCCATTCGATCTGTTCATAAGGCCACAGCTTTGCTGGCTAAGCAGCCTTTTTCTCGACTAACAGAGTCCTCGGCAGTATATAAAGCAATGGATCAGAAGAAAGCAGCAACAGATGGTACCAAACAATGCACTTATTGTAAAAAGATAGGCCATACTCGGTATCAATGTTGGAAATTGATTGGTTATCCACCAAATCATAAGCTTCATACAGAACCAACTGAACAACAATTGCGCATCGACAGAAATTTGCTGCTGCTAATGCTGTGTTAACACCCTCTACTGTGTTGACTGATCAAGCTCAATCATCTTCATCAAGCAGCTTTACTTCTGCGCAGCTTCAGGAGATTTTGGCACTTTTAAAGGCTGATAAAGGAGGCTCTTTCTCACCAATTTCACCAATGGCAGGTACAATCACTGATAATTCAGGTATAAGTGCTAATAATGCTTGGATTCTTGACTCCGACGCTACTCATCACATTACCTCTAACTTTCACACTCTTGTCAATCCCAAAACAGCTCAATCCTCCTTACTATTACCAGATGGTTCTGCCTCTCGCATTTCTCATACTGGTTCTGTCCCTATTTCTGATGATCTCATTCTACATGATGTCCTTTATCTTCCCACTTTCAAATTCAACTTGCTATCTGTTTCAAAACTATTAACAGATCTGCATCTAGTCCTTACCTTTTCTACCTCTACATGTACTCTACAGGACCTCAAGCTGAAGAGGAGCCATGTGATTGGTAAATCAGACTGTGGGTTATATTTCCTCCAGACAGGTACTACTCCAAAACCAGAACTTTCCTGCTTCACAAGCCTATCCACTCAACATCTCTGGCATTCTCGCCTTGGACATGCTCCTTTTACCTCCATTGAGCATATTCCTCATATATCTGTCCCAAATAAATCCCCTGTGTTTCCCTGTGATTCTTGTCATCAAGCCAAACAAACCAGAATTCCTTTCTATACTAGCTCATCATGTGCAACTCACATTTTCCAATTAGTACATTGTGATGTTTGGGGACCATTACATACTGCTACATATGATGGCCATTTCTACTTTCTAACCCTTGTAGATGATCACAGTAGAGCTACCTGGACATATCTTATGTCTTCCAAAGCTGTAGTTCCCTCACTCTTGTCCAACTTTATACTTTACACACAAACCCAATATCACTCCACTATTCAGGTTCTCAGGACTGATAATGGTACTGAGTTCACCTCTTCCACCACACAATCTCTTCTTCCACAACACGGCATTGTGCATCAAACCTCCTGTATTGCTACTCCTCAGCAAAATGGGAGAGTTGAGCGAAAACATAGACATATCCTTGAAATAGCCCGCTGCCTTATGTTCCAAGCTCGCTTACCTCTTCCTTTTTGGGGTGATGCTGTTCTTACTGCTACATACCTTATAAATCGCTTACCTTCTAAGCTTCTAGCCTACAAAACTCCATATCAGGTACTTACAGGCAAGCCACCATCCTATAGTCATCTAAAGGTCTTTGGATGTTTCTGCTATGCTTCTACCATTGCTCATCAGCGCACCAAATTTGAACCTCGAGCCATCAAATGTATTTTCCTTGGTTATCCTCCAGCCAAAAAGGGTTATAAACTTCTCAATATCCAAACCAATCAAATCCTTTATAGCAGAGATGTCATATTTTATGAAGACATATTTCCCTTTTCCTCACAACTTGTTCCTTCCTCACAGACACACTCAGATTGTTCCTTATGCCCTCAACATCACTCAGAACCTCCACCTGTCTTATCTTCCACCTCTGCTTCTTCTCCTCACTTACAAACTCAACCATCCAACCTGCCCAACCTGTCATCACAAGATCAACCTGTCACTACCCTTCCCAACCTCTCACTCCCATTACATACTGATATTTCTTCCTCATCCAATACAAATACCAGACCTCAACGTCTCAGAAAACCACCTGTCTGGCATTCCTCCTATCATATACCTTCTCAGTCTGGTGTTCCAAATCCATTGGCTTCTTTAAATGCTCATGTCAGATATCCCTTATCCAATGTTATATCTTATAACAATATATCTGATCAGTACTTTCAGTTTGTTTCTAACATTTCCCTACACACTGAACCCTCCACATATACTATTGCTTCCAAAGATCCCCACTGGATCAAGGCAATGGAACTTGAAATTCAAGCATTAGAGGCTACAAATACCTGGGTTATTACTGATCTACCTGCATGGGCTTCTACAGTTGGCTGCAAATGGGTTTATAAGATTAAATATAAACCTGATGGATCTCTTGATCGATACAAGGCACGTCTAGTTGCAAAAGGATACACTCAAACTCAAGGTCTCGACTATTTTGAAACCTTTGCTCCGGTAACTAAGATGACAACCGTCCGGACTGTTCTGTCTGTGGCAGCAGCCAAGAAGTGGAAAATCTGGCAAATGGATGTCACCAATGCATTCCTTCATGGTGATCTCCATGAAACAGTTTATATGAAGTTACCTCCAGGATATAAACTGCCTCACAAATCTTCATATACTCGCCCTGTTTGCAAACTCCTTAAGTCCCTTTATGGATTAAAGCAGGCTCCAAGGCAATGGTTTACCAAATTTGCAAGTGCCTTGCTGAACTATGGCTTTATTCAGCATCCTGCTGATCATTCTATGTTTACTTACACAAAGGGAGATGAGTTTCTGGTTCTTCTAGTTTATGTTGATGATATTCTCATCACTGGCTCTCTTATATCTGCTGTGAACCATCTCAAATCGTATCTAGCTTCCCTTTTTCAGATCAAAGACTTGGGACTGCTAAGGTATTTCCTGGGTATTGATGTGGCTCAATCTCCTAAAGGCCTTTTCCTATGTCAGCGCAAGCATGCCTTAGACATCTTACAAGATTGTGGTCTTCTGGCCTCTAAACCTGTGATGACCCCAATGGATGCTAACATAAAATTACATGATTCTACTTCTCCACTACTACATGATTCAGAAGCATATCGGAGGTTAATTGGGCGATTGGTATACTCAACCATCACAAGGCCAGATATCAGCTATGCAGTCAGTGCTCTGAGTCAGTTTTTAGCTCATCCCACTGAACTTCATCTTCAAGCAGCTCATCGTGTTGTTCGGTACATTAAAAGTGCTCCTGCTCAAGGTCTGTTTTACTCTTCAGCCACTGATTTAACTCTAACAGGGTTCTGTGATTCCGACTGGGCAACATGTCCTCAAACCAGGCGCAGCATCACTGGTTTTTGTGTGAAGTTTGGATCTTCCTTAATATCTTGGAAAAGCAAGAAACAGCAGACGATTGCTCGATCGTCAGCTGAGGCTGAGTACCGCGCCATGGCTCATTTAACTGCAGAAATTGTCTGGCTTGTTTCTATTCTTGATGCCTTGCAAGTCACAGACTTGCAGCCTGTCGCCTTATACTCTAACAGCAAAGCAGCTCTAGCTATTGCTGCTAATTCTGTCTTTCACGAACGAACGAAACACATTGAGTTGGATTGTCACTTCATTCGTCAACATGTGCAGAGTGGTCTGCTTCGTTTGGATCATCTAAAATCGACCGAGCAGCCGGCTGATTTGCTCACCAAACCTTTACCTGCACCAGCGTTTAACTATCTGAAAAGCAAGTTAGCTCTGTACGACTTGTACAAGGTCTAACTTGAGGGGGGGTATTGGAGATCTAGGAAGTTAAAGGGAGCGGGAAAACATTAATTTGAAAAGTAGTTACAATAACTACTTTTCCCGCTTTATCTTTCTCTTCTTTGTATATATATACACTCTTGTATCCTTTCTTTTTAGTAATGAGAAAAAGAGAAGAGCAAGATTTATTTACTTCTGTCCAGATAAATCTTGCTTAACACGCTCATCCCCAAATGGGAGCATCTCATTCATATACGGCGGTAGATGGCTCCGGCAGAGTTCTGGTTCAGTAGCTATGCTCGCCTGCGTATGGTGGCGCTTTTCATCTGAGAATAGGAAGGATGTTGGCGCCTTATTGGAACGACGGCGTTTGGAGCTTAATGAAGGGAAGGAAAAACAACATCAAGCGACGTCGTTTCACCCTGTCGCAGAAGTCTTGATTTTTCTTCTATTCCCTTCCCGGATGTATATATATAATATATTCATCTCCTCTTATTCCATTCTATAACCGGAGTTCATCAATAAAAGTCAGAGTAATTTACTCTCTTGAGCATAATTTTATCATGATATCAGATCAGCGATTCTTTGATCTTTGAAGCAGATTCTGATAGA
Organism: Kalanchoe fedtschenkoi; assembly: GCA_002312845.1. NCBI lineage: Eukaryota > Viridiplantae > Streptophyta > Magnoliopsida > Saxifragales > Crassulaceae > Kalanchoe > Kalanchoe fedtschenkoi. The sequence continues at coordinate 685,691 of NQLW01000024.1, forward strand.
AAGTTCGGTAACATATTTTTCCTAATTGTTGTTAAAATCTTGGTTGAATCTTGATATAGTGTAGTAACGCTTTACTGTTGAATCTTGTCATTGTTTCTTCGGTAACATTTCTTGTGTGATTTATGACTAGACTATTGTACTGTTGACTGAATTTCTACTGTCTGAAATGGAGAATCCTAATGGACTCCAAATGCGTCAGTGGAGTCTAGCTAGTCCTACTGTGAATGAGAACGTTAGGGCTTCTAAACAAATGAGGCTAGAAATATGGTTAGTAGTCGTCTTCCATACTTTGTTAATGCATGTGAGCATTCAAAACATAAGTTCTTGAGAATTTCTATCAATAAAAGAGGAGTATGTTAGTTGTTCTTTCAACATGAATTATGGTTTGATTACAACTAATGAAGTGTCAAAATTTGATTCTGAATTATGGTTTGACTATAACTACTGTAAGAAGATTGTGGCAGCTTGGAATAGTAACTCATTATCTGAAGACATTTCTAAGACGATCTGAGATCCTGGTATTGGAATAAATCTGTTAGTGGATCAAGAAATCTTGGTGATATTTTCTATCTGATGAATAGAGAGTCCACTTTGAAATCATCCACCCCCGTGTATATGCTTCAACAGGAATCACATAAGGGTAGATTGATACAATAGAAAACTCTAGTAAAATGTCCGCTCATAACCCAGCAGATAAAGTAAATTATATAGTCCGTTTTAGGAATTGGCGACTTACCCATTCGGTGACTTTGGCACTGGACATTCCCAAAATGAGTACTCTCGGATAGGGTGAATTCAATTCTAGACGCATATTGGCATTCGAGCCTTCCTAAATGGGTACTCAAGATTTTTTTAGCATCCATAACAAATTCATCATTTGAACATGTCTCATCCTCTACTCTATGGCAACTTAGACTTGGTCACTCTTACCATATTCTACAAAATATTTCTCAAATTAAACAATCTATTGAAGTGCCAACTCAATCGTGTAATATCTGTCAGTTTACAAAACAAAACAAAAATATCATTTATTGTTAGCTTTTCTTACTTAGTACGCAAATTTGATCTAGTTCATTGTGATATATGAGTACCATATAGAGAACCTACATATAATGGATATAAATATTTCTTCACTCTTGTTGATGACTTTAGCAAAAATACTTCAGTCTATTTGCTGAAAACTAAATATGAAGTTTCTGTTATTTGTGCTGTTTTTCATGTCTATGTCACAACTCAGTTTTCTACCACCATCCAAATTCTTAGAAGTGATAATGACAGTGGATTTACTATTTTTTTTTCAACATTTTCTCCAAAAAAGCTTAAAAGTTTCAGGCCAATCTTCCAACTGAGTTTTGGGTAAGTGTTCGTCTCCAACGGCTCAAACTTGAGCCCCGAGCTCGTCTAAGCGACATTGTTTCATCCTGCGGCAGAAATCTTGATCTCTTCTTTCTTCTCTTCTCTTCTCCGCTTCATAAATATTCATCTCCTGCGATTTCATTCTGTAACTTGAGTTCATGGATAAAGTTGGAATTTATTTACTCTCTTGAGCACAATTTTGTCTGAGCGCCAGCCAGGGCATTTGCGCATAGTAGTCGTCAAAGGAACTCTGGTCCCTGTCGCTGGAAATAAATATCACCTCAAGCGCTTCATTTTTGGCCTTGATTTTGGTGTAGGCTTCAATCAATGTTGGCAGAAACACGCCACATGGTGGGCACCAATGAATGGAGAAAAAGAGTAGGATGGTCTTTGTCTTCCCCATAAGATCAGATACTGGAACCTGAATCCACAGAGTGGGAAATAAAGTTATCTGGCAGGTTGAATACATATTGCTAATTTTGTTGTTTCTTTTCTAATTATGAACACCACATAACCAGACACAACGTCCAAATGAGCAACTATGCCAAAAAAAAAAAAAAAGAGCTTACCTTAATTTCTCCCTTCCCAATCACAAAATCCAAATCTCCTGAAACCAAAACTGATTCCAAGGTAGAGACAATGATAGATCATTAATCGGTTCAGCGGCAGGTTGTACGCTCATATGGATTTTATGAACTCACGACACAAGAAATCAAAGAGCAACGAGGAAGGCTGGATCTCAGGCTTTACGACAAACACCATCGTCGCAAACCCATCCCTTAGGAGATGCATCATCCATCTTGACTTCTTCCTTGGTTGCAGTTTCTTCATCAGATTTCAGGGCGCATTGAGGATGGAGGTCAAAATCACACTCGTCACAGTAGTAAGACCAGACTCGCCCTTCTTTGCTGCATCCATTGCAGGAAAAAACAGCTCGGCGGGTGAGGACAAGGCCGTGTTCTTCATGGAGGGAGAGTTTAACCTTCTCAGGCCACCCCTTTGCCATCTCTTCCAATTCAGCATTGATTTCCTCAATGCGTTCTTGAGTGAAAGGGTACGCATCAGCTCCATGGACCATAATGAGCTCTCTGGCCTCTGTTGTGAGTGTCTTGCCGAATGGACTAATGGCCACAAGCATGGGGATGCCACGAACATTGAACTTGCGACTGAGAGAGGCCTTTCGCTCATCCCCAAATGGGAGCGCCAGCCAGGGCATCTGTGCATAGTAGTCATCAAAGGAACTCTGGTCCCTGTCGCTGGAAATGAATATCACCTCAAACGCTTCATTTTCTGCCTTGATTTTTGTGTAGGCTTCAATCAACGTTGGCAGAAACGCGCGACATGGTGGGCACCACTGTGCAGAGAAAGAGAGCAGGATTGTCTTCCCCACCAAATCAGTTACTGGAACCTGATTCCACATATTGGGAAACAAAGTTACTGTCGGGATGAATACATATTGCTAGTTTTGTTGTTTCTCTTTTAATTATGAATACAACAAACTTTGATGCATTGTGCAGACACATTCTCCAAAATAGCAACTACGACGAAACACAGGAATGAGCTTACCTTAATTCCTCCTTTCCCAATCACAAAATCCAACTCTCCTGAAACCAAAACTGAAAGCTCAGCAAACTTTTCTGGGGTAAAAGGGTATGCTAAAATGCCATGTTCCTCAATTGCTTCCGCAACATTGTTATTAAGTGTTTTGCCATCTTGCCCTATAATAACCAGAGTAGGGAGTCCAAAGAAGCGAGCTAGTTTTTGAATACTCCAGTCACCAATTGGCAAAGTAAACCAGGGCCGGGTTTTAAAAGATTCCATGGACTCTTCATCCAGTTCAACATCTTCATCATCTATAGGTAATTCAACAACCTCAAAGTTCTCCCCCTTGGCCCTGATCTTCTCATAAAAATCTACCAATAGGGGGGTGAATGGATTATTCACGTAGGATACCATGGAGAAGTAGAGCCCAACTAGCCTTCCTTCAAGTTCAGCAACAGGAATCTGCTCAAGCAAATAATTACGGAAGGCGATTAATTAATTTTGTCCTTATCCAGACAAAAATGTTTCATCTGTAGTAAACTACTGCCAAAAGGTTCTCAAAGAGTTGAAACTTGAAACTAACCTTTCTGCCACCATTTGCTAGAACAAAGTCTCGAGAGCGAGAGACCAGTAAGGATTTCAGAGATTGATGCTTCTTGGCTTGTTCCGCTTGTTTCTCTAGCTCTTTAATCAACTCTGCAGTAAATGGATATGCATCAACTCCGTACTCATCAATTACACTTCTTCCGCGATCAGTTACAACCTTTCCTTCTTCATCAAGGATGACTAGGTGAGGTATCCCCTCCACCTCAAATAAAGAATACAGGTTATCCCGTGTCTCAGTGTCAGCAAAAGGGATGGCAAGCCATGGCATCCTCAACTCCAAGAAGTACCAGTCAAATGATTCAGCATCATCAGTACAGCCACTGACGAAGATGATCTCAAAATCACCCTTGGACGAGAGCTCATTGTACACCTTAACCAACTTAGGAGTAAAGCCAAGGCAAGGAAAACACCAAGATGCTGAGAAATACAGACCAATCTTTTTCCCCTTCAAACTATCAATCTTGACCTGTGTTAATCCACACGACTTAATTAATTTGTAAGTTCCCTGGAATTTTTATCAGTAAAATTTTTACAATCAAAATGTTCTTCAACGGCACAGCTACTAAAATGATCAATGGAATGACTTTTATTCCCTAAATATCTTCCCAGGTCTATTTAGGCATTTCAACAAACAGTTGCTACGCAAGAGTCCAACCCAACTCAACCTAGATAAAATTTTCAAGCAGAGAGATATGCCAAAGCCACAATCAGACGATCATTCAGCTAACCTGACTCCCGTCATTCCGCACGAGAAAATCCCGATCAGGCCCAGAGAGAATCGATCCAACATCATGCTGCTGCACTGCCGACACAGCCTCGACGTCCATTTCCGCCATGGTCAACGCAAGTCAGCGTACCAAAAACCCCAACACTGTGATCGAATTACGCCAACCTACGAGACCCCCTCAAAATTCTGATACATATTTATATACCGGAAATCGGAAGCTTCGTGTCGATTTGCTATTGGCTGACATTACTTTCTTCTGTGGAATATTCTACTGATAAATAAAAAAAAGGCAGACTAGTATCGTATAACCTAGAAAGCCAAACGAACTCGTAGTTAATAGATATAGTTACTGTTGGTGAGGAAAGTGTGAAGCAGCTTCGTATTGGAGAAGAGGGAAAGTGAGGGAAAGCATAATTCAGACCGTTTGGAGCGACATCGTTTTACCTCGTCTTCATCTCTTCTTCGGGAGATTCTCTTCAGTTGCTCTTCCGGTTGTATATATAACAATCTTGTTACGTTTCTTCGATAATGAAAGATTTACAAGATTCTATTTACATCTTCTCTCTGAAGGGTTTGAGTTTCTTACAGTTGCAAATTCAAAGAAGAGCCATCCAACATTCAAAAGAGAAACAACGATGCAGAAAGCTATTACTGCTCAGAAATCGGAGTCTCAGTCTCATTTCCGGAATCAAGCGTCACTGTCGAGATTTCTCCAGCCAAAGAAGTTAGAGCCTCCGAAGCCTCGTTTCCAGAATCAAGCGTCACGAATTGAGAAGGGGTTTCTTGCTCTTGCTGCACCAGGGCAGAAGCTTCGGCTAGAGCGGGTGCGGTGGTGTCCGGAATGACCTCTGCCGAATTGAATTTGTTTCTTTACTACTCGACCGTTTAAATTACTGAATGTATTTAGGAGTTTAGACCCATTCACAACAATTTAAATTACTCGACCGTTCAAATATTTCCATACCCTTTCTACCCTAATTCAAAATTTATTTATATTTATTAGACTCAAATTTCTTATTCAAGTATTCAACTATTAAATAATAAATTTAAAATTTTAATTTTTGAAATAAATTTTAATTCAAACTCAAAATAATCATTATAAAAAAAAACTCAAATGGATATTCGCAAAATTCACAAAATGCGGGGTAAGTCCACCCTATTCAAATAACACCTTACCAGGGCTGAAAAGAGCTGCCTCAGTTCACCTGGCTCTGCTCAGCTTCCCATATATTTGCAAGAAACTGTCAGCTTCTGATCAGACATTGACAAGGCTGATTTAACTGATGAAACTGTTAATGAACATGTTTATGTAACAAGGCAGAGTATCCGTTGAACTTACGGGTTTGGATCGATCCGGTTCGAAAAAAATTAATAACCGAACCAAATTATTAGTCATTCATTTTTTAAAATTTGAAATCGAAAATTTGAAATCGAACCAAACCAACCAGTTTCAAACTGAATCGAACTGAACCAACCGAAACCAAACCAAATCGACCGCTTTCAAATCAAACCGAACCAACCGGAATCGAACCGAACTAGACGGAACCGAATCGACCGGGAGCGTCCGCTCCTAATCCTATATATATAGATTTGGTTCACATTAATCAAGCACAATTATTTTTATACAGTCCTCAAAACATGCTTAAAAAAGTTCTTCAGAAGAGCAGAGTTGACACCAGGAGTACGAATCAAGGTAGTGAAATGACAGATTATTTATTGGTACAGCAACAGGCTTATTTTCGCTCCATCCGCCGTGGAAGATGGGACGCCACTCAGGCGGATGAACACTCAACGTAGATTTTATTCATGACAAGAAGTCCAGAGCAACGAGGAAGGCTGGATCTCAGGCTTTGCGACAGACACCATCTTCGCAAACCCATCCTTCATGAGCTGCCTCTTCCACCTTCGCTTCTTCCTTGGTCGCACCTTCTGCATCAGCTTTCAGGGCACATTCAGGGTGGAGGTCGAAGTCGCACTCCTCACAGTAGTAAGACCAGACATGCCCTTCTTTCCTGCATCAACTTCACCACTTTGTGCAGTAAATATCGATGCAGTCAAGAAATGTGGAATGGATATCTCTGATAGCTGCAATCATTAAAAAGCATGTAAGAGTATTAACAATCAAATGGAAGTAGAGTAAAACTGAGCAACAATTATTCCGTGAAATTACATGCTCCTTCAACTCATCGCTAACAAGTTGATGTGAGAATTTTCATTCATTTACATCCAATTCCAGGTTTAACACAGTGAACTTAATGCATTATTGAGTGCAAGTTAGCATCACAAGTATCCCACTAGTTGGAACTATGCGAAGAACCTCGCTAACCCAACAACTTCATCCCATCATTCCATGTTCCAGTCCTAATTCTTTAAAACAAACATTTAAAATAAACAAACCTAAAATTGAGCACTTACCGCAGTGATAATCAAGGCAGAAAATGCAGCAAAGATAACCCACCGGTCCCTCGACACCAACTCCCACATCTTGGAAAGCGCCCTCCACAGAGTCACCGGCTTTGCAGCACTGACGATAACCTCCTCATCAGAAAAACTCCACCACCAGCTCCCTCCAGGCAAAACCGAGCTCACAATCCCAACCCACCTCCGTATCCTCTCCCCCAATTCCACGTCGACTTCCCTAACCTCCCTTCCCTCCGCAATCTTCCCGATTGAAACTCCGTTGACCGAAGCCGACTTCAACCGAGTGACAAACCGCAGATTCCTGTCACTCGAACGAAGCCGGAGCTTCACATTCCTGTCTCCAATTTGCACTCTCCTGTGGTGCTCACTGTAGCTGATCAAAGTTAGTCTCCGGTCCTCTAATCGGAAAATCGAATGCTGGAGATTGCATAGTGGTAGTGTCGCCATGGTCGTCGATGATGGATAGAGCCTCTAGCTTCGCTTTGCAAACGCTTCTTCTCCTCCATGTGTTTTTGTAGAAGAACGAGCGTCCCAACGACGCGCCATCAAAAGAGCGTCCTCAACCTGCGTGGTTCGGTATTCGGTTCGATTCTTTAAATTAAGCGGTTCGATCCGTCTGGTTGGCGTAATTGAGCGATTCGGTTCGATTTGACCGACTAAATTCCAAACGCCGACGTTCGCTTTCTTGAAAGCCGCGATTTTGTTGCTTTTTTTGTTTTCATCGAACCGTCACATAATTCGGTGAGATTGGTCACCGGTCCAATTTAAAAAGGGCCCCACGACGCCGTTCTTTGCGTGACGTTCTGCACAGGCGTGATCGAGTGCCACACTGCAAGCTTGCGTGACCGTTGATTAACCGCGACTGAAAACCTCACGTTACAGCCAGTCAGCCACCGCAAGGCTCCAAGAGAAAACCGAAATGACAATAAGGCCCTCAAAGTATTCCACACTGACAAATTTGGATCTTTTTTTTCAGGCATATAAATGGTTATGAAGGGACTATCTAGTCAATAAAATTTGAACGAAGAAAACCAGCGCCTAATTTGTGACCGAAACCTTGCGAAGGATGGCGGTGGTGATCGGAAACCATGCGATGGTAGTCGGCGCAGCCGTCAAAGCCACCGCAACGCTTCAAGAAAAACTTACAAGACAAGAATGCCCTCAAAGTATTCCATATTGACAAACTTTGGAGCTTGGATTTTTAGGCATATAAATGATTATAAAGGACTATGTAGTCATTAAAATTTGAACGAAGAAAGTCAGCGCCCAGTTTGTGATCGAAACCTTGCGATGGATGGCGGTGGTGATCGGAAACCTTACGACGTAGTCAGCGCAGTCGTCAACGCTTCCCGGATCGTTGTCGCGGAATTGGAAACTGATTCGACAGGTGGCGATGGCCGATGGGCAGCCAGCAAGAACAGTAGCCGTTTCTTTAACCGAGTCGAAACAAGACTGAAGTTAATACTAATTCGGCGGGTGATTCCTTCAGAAAGCTTCAAGAAGAAGTGCTTGCGCTCCATTATCATTGATGTCGAGCAAGCAAGCGATTTCAATTAGTCTACTTTCCACAAGCGGAGGGACGGAGGGTAGAGATTCTTTCGTCTGGATATCAGACGACGCATCGACAACGACCGTGGAGTGAACACTGCGTAGGCTGGGTCGATTATATATAGTTTTGAGTAAACACTAAGTCGGCGGGTGATTACTGGGTAGATTCGACTTTGTGGACTGCGGAGTGACACGTGGCAGTTTTTTATTTGCTGACTGTTTAAAGAGTACACTGTCTCCACCGCCAATGGATTATGTTTGCGATGAAAAATATGAGAAACCTCTTCCGCGAGACGTGTAAATGTAGGTATGATTTTTGAATTATATTTTTTTCATAACCGCTATTTTTTTTCATAACCTTGTTTTTTTTATTTGAGTGTTATACTGGAATGCTGATAAAAGTGGGCCATATGTTTTCAGGGATTCGAATTCAAAATATTAAATTTTAAAGTTAAATGTTTGATTATTTCATCCAACATTTTATTGATTTAGTTTTTTTATACTACTTTTCGAAACAATTAAAATTACATCCATTTTTACTTTGATGAACAACAATATTGATTTCACCGGTGGAAACAAAAAAAGGTTTCTCTATTTTTGTTGGTGGAAACACAGGTCATTTTTCACAACTTTTAACAATTGAAATATCACTGTTTGAAACTGTCACAATTCGCAGTTCAAACAACAAAAGTATTATGATTTTTTACACTAATTGCATCACAACACATAAGGACATACTCCACTCTGTCCTTTAATACATGTCGTTTAAGATTAATTTGAGTAAATTAAGGTGAAGCAAATGCTAGCAGTTGAACAAATTTATTGAGTAGGTGATTGGTGTTTTTTTAAAAAAGTTCGTGCAAAAAGTAAAATTGGTAGATTATTACTGGTGATCAATAATTTTTTGATTGATTATGATAAAGAAGATTAATGTTTAACGTTTTAAGATAGTTATTGATATTAAGTACACATTGAAAATTGTTAAGTGACAAGTAAAAATAGACAAAAAAAAATTCGATTAAGTGACATGTAAAAGAAGACAGAGAGAGTACATATTATTTTTGTTGTTCATGAAAATCGATGTGATTTTTTTTTGTTGATAACCATGAAAAAATTAACATGCAATAAAAATCCGGGTTGGATTTAAGTTTAATTGAAAACCAAAATAGGACGGTTTTAAATAAAAAGTTGAACTTGGAGCTTGTTAGCTATTTGACATATTTTGGCAACTTTGCCATTCGGAATCTGCACCCTCTTACGGCATGTTGGGTTGGTTCATCATTCAAGCTTCAACGTTGTTGGCCGCTTCGGCGTCTATGCTTTCTCCTCCCCACTTCTTCATGCGTTCGGTGGCCAGAGAAGCCTGCAATATTAGACAAGAATAAAATGAAGATTCAGATTCCCAAAATGGACCTGCTCTTCCTGACAAAAATGCGCATGGAGGAGTAGAAATAGACTACCTCCGTGTTCCAATTGGTTCTATAGATCAGGCCAAATATGATGCATGTTTGCACCACTGTTCCAGACATCATCCCCAGCCAGATACCCTGCAATAAACATATATACCCATTCAGCCATCCTCCCCCAGCAGCCGTCACTTAGATTCAACAACTTCGAGAAATCTACCTCAACCCCCATGTCTAGCTTGTAACCCAGCACGAGTCCCAACGGAAGACCGAACAGGTAATAGGAACCGACGTTCACATACGCCACCAGAGCCTGCCATCCCGCTCCAACCGCAACTCCTGCGCACAACAACATCACAAGCATTTTAAAAGTTAAAATCTCTTCTGATTTTCCAAAAATCATATACTTATTTCGATGATCTGATTTACCCGAAAGAACTGGCTGAATGCTGTTGGTGACGACACAAGTGGCCAGCAGGGGAGTCAGCTTGGAGACAACCTTTTTAACGTCGCTGCTCGACGTAAACAGCGTCGGGTACTCACCCTTGGTGGCCATGAGGATCACGAACAGGACGAGGCTTATCACTGCGGTGCTCACCACAGCGGCCGCGACCGCGAGTTTCGCCGCCCTCGGATGAGCGGCCCCCAGCTCGTTGGAGATCCTAACACTGCAATGCTCACCATATGTTACACAACGGAC
>NQLW01000024.1:696939-717474 GCA_002312845.1 Kalanchoe fedtschenkoi
GCATGTCTTGTTCATATATTCCCTCTCGAATTCGAAAGTTTCTGTTTCTTTTGTACACATGTTACGTTAGGTGTTGCAGGTGGGATTCATATGTTATTATGTTACGGGAAAACATTCTTAAAGCTACAAGTAGATCCAGATGTTGTCTTGTCTTCCTGCTGCCTAGCATGTGTCGGGTTAATCTCGGATTCAATTTGAAGGACCCATTGTCTAAGTCACGATCTGTGAAAATATTTTTCCAACAGTTAAAGGTTTTGGTCCCCCTCTCCCGGTACTACCACCTTTATGAAAAGACATAAGATATATTTTGAGATTCGGTGTCCGTCCAAAAAAAATAATAAAAGATCAAAGGTTATTGCATAATGAGAGTTATTCATTAGTCTATATGATCCATCATGTAGAGAGAGTTCCTTGTATAGTTATATGGATCAGAATAACCACATATCATATTGAAAAATAATAAAAAAAAAATTTCAATCAATGATATTTATCGTATATTTTTTTATCCATGATCCACATGTCGCACCGTATTTACTCAATAATGTCTCTCAATCATGAGAATTGGTTTGTTTCTTATTTAAACAACTATTTTCACCGTTTATGTAAATAGAAATATAAATAAAAGAGAAATGTTTGTTTCAACCATTACTGGTAATGGTTAGGTATAGTTCATACATTGGGTAAAAAGATAAATGTAGGAGCAGAGTTTGGAGTACGGTACATGAGTAACTTTTATAAATATGAATATAGAGTTAACATTATAGTTATGTATTTGTAACCTGATTGGAATATTTTTCTTAATAAGAAAACAATCATTCATCACTCTCGATGACATATGAAAATTGACAAATCTCGTTATATTTTATTGGGTAAACTACAAAAAATATCCCTAACCACCATCCATTTTCAAATTAATTATCGAACTTTTTAATTATTCAATTCAAGTACTATAGACTTAAAAATGAGAAAATTTATATAAAAAATAGATTGTGTGTTCCATATATTTAAGCAAATTTCAAAATCTTAAGAGTTGGACTCCCAAATTAATTCTCTTATTTCATGCTAATTGCTTCTTTATATTAAGCATACAATACTTAAATTGAATAATTAGAAAGTTCAGTACTGAAATTGAAGAATTAAAAAATTCGATACTCAATTTGAAAATGGATGATAGTTCGAAATATGTGTTTGTATTTTACCCAATTTTTTTCACTTGTTATTTTGACAGATTCTCGAGGATATTCTTATCAATAAAAAAAGCTATTTTCTCAACATGTGGTACTATTATAAATCTTTATTTGGGGTTACTATATATCATCTGTGATTATATCAATCAAGTCATACTCTAAATAATAAGAAATAATAAGAAGGAACCACTCATCTCTCCCGAGGTTAATTTTTTTTTTTTACTATTTTTCAACTTATATCTCAATAGTAATCTTCATCCGATCTTTCTTCAAACATTAATAAAAATGTGTTATAATTAAATAAATAAAAAATTGAAGAAAAACGGGAAGGTCGGTGGAATTTTCGTTTGGTCTTGTAAGTTGTGCAATGTCGAATTGAAAAAAATATATATAAGCTAAAAATTGGTCAATAATAATAATAATAATTTTGTAAATGAATAAAACTAATCAAAATTCTATAAATGAATTCTGAAAATACCATCTTCTAATAAAGTATCCATTTTTCAGCCAAAACTTAATGGAGAGCATTTTCTGCATTCTTCCACGATATATGGAAATAAATAATCATAAGTTCATATCATGCTTGTCATTAACTTCATTGCATATAAAATATTATACCCACCATTAGCGTATAAATATTATTATGGGAATATGAGGTGATGCTTTGATGCCCACATTCTTAACCTAAGCTACATCTCCCAGTCGTGTGTATTAAAAATTATTAAATGGTTATTTTTGGCTCGACAACATAAATGAGTAAGACAATACTCCCTCTGTCCTCTTTTACATATTATTTAATTGAATATTTTTGTCAATTTTTATTTATCACTTAACAATTTTCAATACGTATTTAATGTCAACAACTATCTTAAAATGTCAAACAATAATCACTTCATTATCATATTAAATAAAAAACACATTCCTCACCAATAATCATCTACCAATTTTACTTTTTGCACGAATTTTTTTATAAAAACATCAACCATTCATTCATTAAATTTGTTCAACCGTTAGCATTAACTTCACCTTAATCTACTCAAATTAACCTTAAACGACATGTAATAGAGGACGGAGGGAGTACTATTTACTGGGTTCATACTCTTCGAAGTTTATAATTTTATTCTGATTTAAAAATTTAAATTTGTAAATTAATAACTACTAAATTAAGTTTTTTCTTCTTAGTGATTAGTGACTCTTTAATTACCCGTTGACTTTGATTTGATATTAATCAAACTTGAGCCCCAGACTGTTATTTACCAAACTTCAGCGAACTACAAAAACCTTCACAACGCCGTCACCTTTCAAGTCCCTCCGCCATTTCCCGCTCGGCATTTCTCCTCTCCACAACTCGTCTTATGGACTCCGACATCCACCACCAACAGCCGCTTCTCGCCGCCTCATATGGAGGAGAATCGGATCGACTTCTCTACTCCTCCGCCTCCTTTCTGGCCTCCTTCTCCGCTGACGACAATGACATCGAGCCGATCAACGGACCTCGCAAATTCCTCCGCCAGTTCCACGCCGAGTCGAGGAAGCTCTGGTACCTAGCCGGCCCGGCGATCTTCATGTCCGTTTGCCAGTACTCGCTCGGCGCCATCACTCAGCTCTTCGCCGGACACGTTAGCACGATCGCGCTCGCCGCCGTTTCTGTCGAGAACTCCGTCATAGCCGGATTTTCGTACGGCATTCTGGTATTCGATTCTCAAATTCTAGCTTCGAGTATTATGAGTTCAAATTTCGAATCGTAACTCGTATCCCTCCGCTCGCGTTTTCTGCTGATTTTGTGGTAGTCTAGGGCTTACGGATTTTGTCTGAAATTGAGAATGATATTGTGATCGCGCGCGTTTTTGATTTTGACATTTGATTTTTGAGTTTGAGAATTTGATTTGGAGTTTGGTGTACCAGCTGGGGATGGGGAGCGCGCTGGAGACGTTGTGCGGGCAGGCGTATGGGGCAGGGCAGATAGAGATGTTAGGAGTGTATATGCAGCGATCCTGGGTGATACTCAACGCCACATCACTGGTTCTAATGCTGTCTTACATCTTCGCCGCGCCGCTTTTGAAGCTGATAGGCCAGACGACAGAGATATCCGAGGAGGCTGGGCTCTTTGCTATCTACATGATTCCTCAGCTGTTTTCTTATGCATTTGTTTTCCCGATGGCTAAGTTTCTACAGGCGCAGAGCAAGATCATGGCGATGGCGGTTATCGCAGCGTTGGCTCTGGTTCTGCATGCTTTTTTTAGCTGGCTTTTGATGCTGAAGTTGGGATGGGGAATGGTGGGAGCTGCGGTTGTGCTGAACGGGTCGTGGATTTTTATAGTGGTGGTGCAGTTGCTTTATATTTTTAGTGGGACTTGCGGACTTGCTTGGTCTGGGTTCTCATTTGGGGCGTTTGAGAATTTGTGGGGATTTGTTAAGCTGTCACTTGCCTCAGCCGTCATGCTCTGGTATGTTCTTGATTGTTTGATCAAACTTTCAGCTATTTTCTTATGAGCCTTGCCAGATACGTAATGCGTAAAATATTTGCGTAGTTAGTTATTTCACTGATTTACACAACAACTTTCATTTACATTATTGAAGTCTGCGATGGTGTGGTAGCTAGGTCTTATCACAAAATGAAAATATCGATCGGGTGAGTGGTGACAGCATTCACATTTCAGTTAAGTGGCAGATCCTTGTTTGTTCAGCCAAGCTAATAGTAGACTGAAACTACCATATGACCCAGATATGTTTAATTGAAAAGTCAGTCTCCATCTTGATCAATATGGGCTTGGACATTGGTGTCATATATATTTGCATTAAATTCAATAATAATGCAGAACAGACAAAAGTTGCACCAGACAATAATATTATCCAAGTGGCATATAGAAAATGAACTTTGACTTTCCCACTTGTACGTGGTTCATGGTTTACCATTATGGTTAACAATTTTTTTATGGCATTATTGTTAACAAGTCGAGACGTGGAGGTTGTGTTGCTTACAAAATTGCATGGATGACAACTGTAATTGCTGATTTACCTGTATGAATCTAGTTTATTGACCTGCTCATGATAGACATGTCTCTTTAATCACGCAGTTTGGAGTTTTGGTACTACATGGCCTTAATCCTATTTGCTGGGTATTTGAAGAATCCTGAAATCTCTGTGGATGCACTTTCTATTGCGTGAGTACTCCTCTCCTTAAATTATTTGCCGCCTGTACTTATGGCTCATTTCTAGGAATAAAATTGGCTGTGCGAAATTGTAGGTATAAAGTAAGCCTGACTTCAATTACCCTGTACTATACTCCATGTCTTTACTTAAAAGACTAACCAGTCATCAAGTAGTTGTTAATTGTCACATCTTTCCATGACATTATGATAACTAATAATTAGACCATTAAATAGAACCACAAACATTTCAATTGAAGGTATATTCCTCTAGCTTTCGCTCTTACCACAGAATAAAGATTCTTGAATGATGAATCTATTCGCATATTTATATGGAAAAGTGAAAGCGTAAGCAAAGTCCTCTGCAATTCGAATATGTTGCTTTGTTCTTGAATTAATGCCTTATTTTATGTACGCGATTCATTAAAGACCTAATCAGCCATAACGTTATTCATAAACTCATTCAAAATAGCCCTATGTTTGCACTAAATAAACTACACCAGTTGAGCTAATGTGCACCTAATGTGTATATGGTGAATTGTTGATGGACTGCAGCATGAACATATTGGGTTGGACTATAATGATAGCTCTTGGATTCAATGTGGCCATCAGGTAACAGACCCCGTCCTTCCAATTACACTTCATTTGGATTAAACTATCGTTCGGGCATCAGGAAATGTTCTCATGTCACTGATAGTAAATTTCAGTGTGAGAATCTCCAACGAGCTGGGGGCAAATCATCCAAGGACGGCCAAGTTTTCAGTTGTGGTCATGATATTGACATCAGTAGTTGTGGGGATTCTTTTGAGTCTGGGTCTCATACTCACGCGCAATGTGTACCCCTCGTGGTTTGCAGATAGTAATGAAGTTAAAGAGCTTGTGAACGAGCTAACTCCCTTACTTGCCACTTGCATTCTCATAAATATGATTCAACCTGCTCTCTCAGGTAGATTTGATTAATTGTGAAGCGGAGAGAGAACACTGATTAAGAGAATCATATAGTCAAAAATAGGTCACCCTATATATGATTCAGAGTGATCATGCACTTGCAGGAGTTGCAATTGGAGCAGGGTGGCAAGCTTTAGTTGCCTATGTCAACCTTGGCTGCTACTACCTATTTGGCATCCCAATCGGTCTCATTTTGGGTTACAAGTTTGACTATGGCGTTCAGGTTGTTGATTTTTTTTTTTTGGTTCTTTTTTTCAAGTGGAACTCTATCTGCTGTGGGACAAATTGGAGCTAAGTATTGCTGTAATTTTCAGGGTATTTGGCTTGGCATGATGTCCGGGACAGTGGTCCAAACCGGTGTCCTCCTCTGGTTGATCTACAAAACCAACTGGAATAAAGAGGTAAACTTGTCGCTCAACTACCATTAAAGAGTTATACGCTGTCTGCCTGCTCACATATATATAGATGCGTAGAAGCAGATAAATTACTGCAATTGATTAATCACACTCGGTTGTACGTTTTACTCAGGCTTCTATAGCTGAAGACAGGATCAAGGCTTGGGCCGGAGATGATGATCTCAAACCCAGCGACGTTGAAAATTGAATCGACAACAAGGGACAGCAGGCTCACTTGCCGCTGAGTACGAGCAACGCAGAGCAGAAGCCTCATGCAGGAAACCCAACCTATGAGTAGAAAATGCAAAGTGGAGTGTAAACACAAGAATAAGATGTGTAAACACGGAAAAGCAGAACCAAAAGAATTTCTGTTCACTTTTCACACCTTGCTGCCATATATTAAAATAATTAAATACGCACACAAATGCATATAAACTGGTACAAAATTTTCATTGACTGCTACTTTACAGAAATAGGATGTTAGAAAAGACTCGAGAATAGTTGTAAATCGATTAACGTAATAATTGAGAGATTTTTTTGACAAAATATGAGCATTTGTAAATGAATCTTGAAATCCAATGATAATGTGATTTGAATTAGTTAGTAATTAATTTAGATAAAATTGTACTTAAGTATAAATTGATGTTGTGGATTGTACATTGTTTAGCTATTATTTTACCGGAACAAAACTATTTTAAACTTTTTATTCAGTCAAAGAACAATTGAAAAATGAAGTGGTTTTACAGAGTTGCCCCTCTCGAAATGGGGAGTTTTTTTCCACCGATAATCTTTTTTTTTGATGATTTTCTATCAATACTATTTTATCTTTTAGTTTGTTTTCAAGAATACCTTATTTTTTCTATTACCACGGTTAGTAACAACAGAGGATTGACATATCAATAACAACGGATTGTTTTTTTAACACATTTCCGCTATTAACAAAAGCGGATTCCTAAAGCAATTATTCGATCACCACCCGTGGAATCTGTTTATACTAATCGGAAAAATATGTTAAAAAACAATCTACTGATAGTAACAACGGATTTCTTACCCCCAATCCGCTACCAGAGGAAAGAGAAAAATATAGTATTATTGAAAAAAAAAACTAGGATACTCTTAATATAAAAATAATAAAAACAATATATTCTTGAAATAAAATCAAATGGGGGAGGAATCGGTATTTTGATTTGATGATTTTTTCTTCTCTTTATTCTATTGCTCAAAATAAGTAAGGAAGGAGATTCCGGTTAACGCTCTAGAAATATATTTCTATTAAACATGCTAAATTATAAAAAAATATTCAAAATATCCGATTTATGGATAAAAAAATTTGCAGCTATTTCGGATAAATCAATTGCCGAAAACCATATATTTCAAGGAATTATTGGATTCAATTTTTATCCAAATGGTGAGTAAAATGGGGAAAATATTTATATAAAAAAACTATCTGAACCATTTAATAAGCTATATGCGGATCAGTATACGTACCCTTTTTCTTCTAATTAAAAAAAAACTCACAAAGTGCCATCTCTAATTCTATAATGGAATCATTTGAGAAGCATATGATCCATTTGATCCAAGGCTGATAAATACATACATCCATATACTATGTCATTTTGATTTTTAATATTAATTTTTCATTTGTCACATGTATAATCATTAAATTTATAAATTTAAATTTAGATAACTGAAAAACCATCATTATTTTAAATAAAACTACTGTAATTTTTAATTATTTATACTGACATGGTTGTATGAGATAAGAATCCTTTCTATCGTGAAATCATTTGAGAAATATGTGAACTTTGCCCATCCATATAATAGATCGCATCAAACTGTCACTCCATTATTCTATTATAATTTATGTTTCATGATCTCACCTCATACCCCATTTTTACAAATATTAAAGTGGAAAAATTGGTTGGATGTCAGAGGTCACCAACTCTTGATGAAAGAGATGAGAAAACCGGAAGAAGTACGTGCGAACCAATGCTAGATTCACTGATGCACATTGGGCTTATTACCTAGCTTATTCTAAAGGTTTCATCACGTTTCGCAAGCGTGGTGAATACGACCGTCGTAATTGATAAAGTAAAGAGCGTGGTAATAGACAGTCAACTTATTACCATGTTTTAGACAATAAGCATGGTAATAAGCTACAACCTATTACCACATTTTAGACAATAAGCGTGGTAATAGGCTAAAGGCGTTTTAGACAATAAGCGTGGTAATAGGCTAAAACTTATTACCACGCTTTAAATTATGTTGCAAGTGAGGCTCATGGTTTTGGCGTTGAGGTCGACGAGCTTCGACTCGGCGGCCAGGTCACCGATGTGGTTGAGCAGGCGAAGGATCTCGTCCTGGCGAAGGGGACTGAAGGTCATGACGCGCTTCAAATTGAAGAGGTGGACGGTGGTGTGCTTGCGCATCTCGAGCCAGTAGTCGTTGTATACGGTGAAAGCCACGTCGTGTCCGGAGTAGGACATGGTGTAGATCCCGGTGAGAAGCGGTCCGGAGGAGAAGATAAGGTCGTTGGTTTTGAGTGCTTCTCGCGCCAGCTTGGCGGAGGAGAGGACGAGGCCTTGGCGAATGCCGAGCTTGAGGGACAGGATGGGCCCGAAGCGGCAAGAGAGCTTGTAGAGGCATATGTCGAGACTGTTGTCATCGAGTTGGAAGAGGTTGCCAACAATGGGCAAGACCGGAGGACCTGTGGCGGGAGGTTTTTGTGGTTAGGTCTAATTGCTCGGTAGATGAGTGTGAGTAAGACGATAGGGAGCAAGCACAGGAGAGGGATGAGGACAGAAGTCTCCATTATTGTTTTTAGGGAGAAGAGCTTAGCAAGCAGCTCTGTGTGCTGCTATGGCTGTGTGTCTCATTCTTGTATGGGAGATTGACTTTTTTTATAGCTAGGCTAGTGCACAGAAGAGGGATGAGGACAAAACTCTGTGTGCTGCTATGGCTGTGTGTCTCATTCTTGCATGAGGGGGTATTGTTTTTAGGCTGGTGCACGGACTTTTTTATAGCTAGGCTGTGTGTCTCATCCTAAGCGCTTTTGATTCAAAATTTGTAACTAAAAAAACGTATTAAAATATATTAAAATATATTAGAATACTCTAACGCTTTTAATATTTATTTTCTTGTCGTTTATGTATATTATTTTTATTACTTATAATATTTAATTTAATTATAGTAAATGTATGTTGATCACCAATAACCACGTTTTTGATAAAAAGCGTGGTGGTAATTAAATCTATTACCACGCTTTTAAATAAAAGCGTGGTTGTTGATAAAAAATTTAAATCAATTACCACGCTTTATATCAATAAGCGTGGTAATAGAATGATGAAGAGACGACGACGTATTGGACACTATACCTATTATCACTCTTTTTATCAACAAGCGTGGTAATAGGTTTGGCCAAAAGACGGCATTGTTTCTTCATCCGTCTGTTACCACGCTTTTCAATCCAAAAGCGTTGTTATAAGTAATGATCAAAACGGCTACCGTTTTGAACTTAACCTATTACCACGCTTTTCTTTTAGAAGCGTGGTAATAGATTCTGCGCTAATTTCGTACACACTAATTACCACGCTTTATTTGATTAATTATCACGCTTGTTGTAATAAGCGTGGTAAAATGTTAAAGCGTGGTAATTGAAAGTGTGGTAATAGCTGAAATCTGTAGTAGTGATTGGTGAAACATAATGAAACTTATAAGTTTGGGTATTTAAGTCATAGTAGATATGTAATTAAAAATATGACTTTCGTAATTCGATATGTTATGAGAGCTGATTATTTCTTATGAGATCAGTATATGAGATATGAATCACGAAATAGAGAGCGGCTCATAAATATGTGAGTAAGCTGATTGAATTTAAATAGAACATGTAACATTTTCCCAAATACTGAGAAAAAGTGTAAGACGAAATGTTCAACATATTCGATTGACGAATATATGAAAAAGTGTGATGATACTTAATATAATAAATACTCTTTCTGTTTTCTTTTACATATCACTTAATCGAATTTTTTTGTTCACTTTTACTTGTAGTTTAATAATTTCAATGTGTATTTAATATTAACAACTGCCTTAAAAATGCAAACATTAATGACTTATTTCTCATAATCAATAAAAAATCATTCTTCATCGGTAATAATTTACCATTTTTACTTTTTGCAAATGTTTTTTTAAAAAATATCAACCACTCACTCATTAAATTTATACAACCGTTAACAATAACTTTACGTTGATCTATTCAGATTAACTTCAATAAACATGTATAAGAGGTTGAAGACAAGGTAATTAGACGGATAATTAAACCAATTCAAACCACCAAGCCAACCGTGAATAGAAAATCAAATCCCGACCGGTTCAACCTCTCGCTCGAATTTATGAACCATCAAGATTCGATTGCTAGGTCAACGTCGTCGCCATTCACAAACGAGCCTCATGCTACCCATTAGCAAAACTCGAAAGCTTTACACTTACACAACATCCTCAGCTTCCAGTACGTGCGTTTCCCATGTCCCAGCAGCAGCCGCAGCTCTCTGCGGCTACAGACGCCTGCGAAGCGCACCGCTCCATGATGCCCCCACCCGCAGCCTCGACGTCCTTCGCACCCGACAAAAGCGACATCCAGCAAGTCAACGGTCTCGGCGATTCTTTTGATCGGGAGCTGCTCTACGTTGAGACCAAGATGCTATGGCGCCTTGCTGGACCCGTCATCTTCATGTCCACGTGTCAGTACTCTTTTGGTGCTGTCATCCTCCTCCTCGCCAGGGGGCATGTCGGCATTATCGCTCTCGCCGCCGTGGCTGCCGAAAACTCTGTCATTGCTGGGTTCTTCATTGGAGCCATGGTAACCAACAGTCCTTTGCCTTAGTAGTTAGTCCTTGTTTGGTACTGGAAAATTTTGAATGAAAAAGAAAAATAGAAAGAAAATTGAAATTATTATATTTTTATTTAATTTTTCTTTATTTGATTTATCTTAACTTCTCTAATTTTCTTTTTCATTAACTTTCCCTACACCAAAAATAAAATAATTTTCACTCAAATTATCTTTCCCCTCTCTTTTTCCTACACCAAACACAGCCTTGAAGTTCCAATAATATATTTCCAATTGCTTTCTTTTGAAAGTTTACTTTCCTTTTCCGTCTTATTTTAATTTATTTTGAGAATGACATACTAAATTGTTATTTGAAACAGTAGATGGTTGTTCAAAACGAAGTTTTAAGGTCAAAATCATTTTAGCGACGGAATGGCGGAATTACCATAAGTACCCCTACATTTATTGCACGGAAAATCCAAAAGTTCCTCAATTATGGGCGCTTCCGAATTAATATATTTTTTAAAAACGACCCGATGAAAAAAAAAAAGAATTGATTTTGCATGATGCTAAAGATCAATTTGTATGATTTTTTAAATATAATTGATATTATTAAATTTATTGAGAATTATTGATGATGAAGTATGAAATGACACCGTTTTGTTTATGTTGAAAAATGACCTTATTAATTTTAATAACCAAACCACGAAATTTCGTAAACAAATTTAAATCTTATGATAATATTAATTTAAGAGTGTATTGGTAAATTTTATTTTAAAAAATCAATTTTTTTCATCAGTAATTAGGCTATTGGTGATATTTCAGACCTCCTTTTGGTTTTCTCCCTTTAATATATAATCGGGATCTTGATGTGAATCAATTCAGGCCTAGCTTGGGAATAACATGCTCCATTGCTCTAACGCCAAGAATTTTACTTGGAATTTGATGATCAGCTAGGGAAAGGGTGCGCACCAGAGAAGCTCCGTGGCCAGGCGTTCGGGGCGGGCCAAATCGACATGCTACGAGTCTACATGCGACGCTCTTGGGTCATTCTCAACTCCGCAGCCATCCTCTTGCTGTTATTCTACATCTCCCCAAGCACTTCTTTGCTCAAACTCATTGGCCAAGAGACCGAAATCAGGGAAGCTGTAGGCACATTTGCCGTCTACATGACGCCCCAGCTCTTCGCCTTCGCCTTCAACTTCCCGATAGCCAAGTTCCTCCAGGCTCAGAGCAAGGCCATGGCCATGGCCGTGATTGCTGGCGCCGTCTTAGTCCTCCACACCTTGTTGAGCTGGCTTCTGATGGTCAAGCTCGGATGGGGACTTGTTGGGGCCGCCATCGCGCTTAACTCGTCTTGGGTTCTGATCGCCCTGGCTAAAATGGCGTACGCTGTCAGCGGCACTTGCGGCCTAGCCTTGCCCGGGATCTCGTTTCAAAATCTTGAGGGCTTGTTTCAGCTCTCATTCACCTCGGCAGCCATGGTTTGGTTAGTATCAAAATTCGAACTCTTCCGTATTCGCTTATGTTTGTTTTGAAACTAACTGGGTAAGTTTTGGGGAGTGCAGTTTGGAGACGTGGCACTACATGACATTGATCCTCTTCGCTGGCTATCTGATGAATAAAGAGATAGCTGTTGATGCACTTTCCATCTTGTAAGCTCGTGCAATGGTTGTACGATCAACCTGACGTGACATGTAAGGCAAGATAATAACTGGGTTTCAGGCTAATGTTTCAGCATGAATATAGTCGGCTGGGCGGTGATGATGGCTATTGGATTCAATGCGGCCATAAGGTGATCATCTGTCCTTGGCTCCATCGTCATCATCATCATCTATACACCACCTATCTTTGCATGGCTTTTCTGTAATGGAAGAAACACAAGCTATCCTAATTAGGGTTTGATTAACTTGTTCTTCAATAACTTATGGCCTGAGATTCAGTGTGAGGGTGTCAGCTGAGCTGGGAGCGGCTCATCCTAGAACAGCCAAGTTTTCGGTCTTGGCGGGGGCTGCGCTTTCGACGTTCATCGGACTTATCTTAAGCCTCGTACTCATCCTAACTCGCAGCGAGCACCACCACTACCCATCCTCGCTTGCTGAGATTAGTGAGGTCAAGAGCCTCGTTGACAAGCTAACTCCCGTCTTTGCGGCATGCATTGTCATCAGCAACCTCCAACCTATCCTCTCAGGTACGTAAGGATCAATATGCATATACCCTACTTTACTTCAACACTGACAGAAGATTCATATTAGTCACGTGCGGCTGTCGCAGCAGGGGCAGCAGTTGGTGCAGGGCGGCAAGCTTTTGCGGCGTATGTGAACATTGCTTGCCACTACCTGTTCGGGATGCCGATGGGAGTCCTCCTGGGGTACAAGCTCGGCCTTGGCACTCAGGTTGCTGGCATCGAATTCTGTCACATTCACTCTACAACATCAAGCGTCGTCGTCGAAGGTTGTCTGTGCCTGAATCATATGCATGATTTTGTTGTTCAGGGTATTTGGACAGGCTTGATATCAGGGGCATTCGTTCAGACCTCCATCCTCCTCCTCATGATCTACATGACCAACAGGAGCAAAGAGGTTACAAAAGCGACAAGAGGGCCGGCTAGCTTCAGCTTAACGTTCTGAGTATTAATATGAGATCACTTTGAACCTTCCGAGCGATCGACTTAGTTGGAAATTGTAAATCTGACTGGACCAGACAAAGCTTAAAATGTCAACGAGAACAGAAGTCCGAAATTGGAAGTAAGAGGCAGTTTTCTCATTATTTACATAACAAGAATTAGTGGTCCTCAAACTTCGAAATTGGGTTTTCTTTTGTTGTGGTCTTGGATCAATTTTTAATTGTTTTAACTTCAAAAAATCAACATGACATTGAATTTTTTATTTTTATCATATGAGTTACATAAATTTTAATATGACATTGTTAAAATAAAATTTGAATATTCAAAAATAAAATTTAGAGTACGGATATTTTTTTACAATATAAATTTGACACCATTAATATAAACATATGGCTCCATCGTGGACTTTTTTTAAAAATACATAATTTTTTAAATTGAAATAAAGGAACAATGGAAACAAAAGAATTTCGACAACCGCCAGCTGTAGAGGATGCGATTGAAGGGCGATCAAATTGACCTACAGGATTAAGGAAGCGGCGTCTAGTTGAACGGCTAACAACACATCGATTGGGATGATTCGGCGATTGAAAACGGCGGGGTGATTACAAATGCCTCTTTTGCACGCGTTTGCTAAGAGGAGGGCTTGAATGTCGGCTGATTTACAAATGAATCAATTGCTAATTTGGGTTGTGATGCTGACCCACTTTGTGGTGGAAGGGGCTCAGTGTGTTGGTCCCATTGAATTTGGGTAAGATTGGCCGCAACGGTTTTTGCCAGGTTCTTTGTTTGGTGATTAATCTTCAAGAGCTTTTAATAATGATTTATGAAGTTGATGAAGAAGGATTCTCCAGATATGTAGGAAGCTCTTGCAGTTCTAATCATTTTCACGGCGACATCATCTTTGATTGCAACATTAGTCGTGGCTCCCTTTTCTGCTGAAATCCAGAAACTTGGACACAATCTGTGAGCGTCAAATATTGTTTGATGAATAATTTTCTAATAAATTCCATGATTAATGAGAAATCTCAATTAATAAGTTCATTGTTTCATTGTGATGAATGCTACAAATAATATGTTGATAGAAGTTTATATGGTCCCGATCATTCGATGAGATAGAGTTTCGATTTGGGAGGAGGAGACGTTGGCGATCCGACTACAACTGTCCAGGACGTTGCGCCTTAGCAATCGTTACACCTACTCCAGAAGTGTTATTGATCTTGCGGAAGCACGATCAATCTGACCACAAAGGTCCTTGTACCTGCTAGCAATTGAAGAACAAGCAAGAACTAGATGAATAAGCAGCTAAAATTGCAAATCTGAAATAAAAACAAGAGTTGGGATTCTGAAGACAAGTAAATGAATGATCTAGCCGACACGCGCGAATACAATAAAAATAAGCAGCAGCTAAGTTTAATCTAAACAAAATCCAACTGAAAAAGAATACTACAACTATCTGTATATAAGGAAGGAAAGGATTTATTCTAAGCTAATTAGAATTTCTATTACTAATAAGATTAGGATGCTAGGGCTTCTTCTAAACTAATTAGGATTTCTATCACTGATAAGATTTGGACTAGTATTAATAGGCCTAGGCCCATAGTCCAAATCCTATTATCAGTCTAACTTAAACTCAAAGCCCAGATTTCTATTAAAAACCCACAAAATTTAATTTGTGGTTTCTGGACAGCTCAGATGGACTTTTAACACTTGACCGGATCCATTTGAAATGAGACTTCAAGAACTTTTCAACTTTGATACGCGGCAAGTCATCTCCGGGTTTGAATAAATTTTGAGATTTAAACTCGATTTATGCACCGCAGTCACTTTTAGTATCTCCTTCCATGTTTCTAAGAACAATAAAATAATCACAATAATTTAGTAGCATCCAATACTTAGAAATATCTATATGAATACTTAGGAATGAGTTCATCTGATAGTTTAATTGACAGGCACGAGCTCGAGTATTTGGTCCGTGAATAGGAGTTACCGAACTTGTCGGATGTGTATCTGACAGAGACAGCGACTCCTCATCAGACAACGTGATGTCCTCATCATATGTGCTGAGATAAAGTTGGAGTTTTGTGATTTAGAGAAAGAGACCTCTAAGGGTGTGATTGGTTTAGGGGAAATTTAGGGGAAAGTGAATTTTTTTAGGCTGTGTTTGGTTTAGGGGAATTCAACATAATATCAGAGCTCATGATTCAATATGAGATCAGATGAATGTGGAACATGTATGGATGCTACGGACATTAATGAAGGCATCTGATTTGGTGAAATATACCCGTTGTGTAGTAAGAAAAGTGAATGCGTGACTTATATTATATTTTTGAACTGTAATTAATAAATCTAAATTTTTAAGGTACGATAAAAATATAATTCAATATAAACCGATTCAAAAACACAAGAAAAGATGATGGTAGGATAGATCTAACCTTATGGCTGCGTTGAATCCAATAGCTATCATCACTTGCAGCCCACAATATTCATACTGCCACTCATCAAACAACAAAAACTGTCACGGAGGGATTTTGTAATTCACAAAGACATTTTGTACATTATTTTCATAGCTAAAGACATGATTTTTGATGCTAAAATACATTATGTCTTGTTAACGACAGTATAATTTCATTTTATATATATAATTTTTCCTTTTTATTCATTTGTTTTTCATTCTTTTCTACTTTTAGATATAGGTTCTATTCTACCTTAATTGTTAAAAACTACAATTTGAAACTACGATTTGTTTTTTTCTTCGAATGATTAAATATTAAAATCGTGATTTTGTCAAAGAAAAATGAAGCTTTGAGGTTCGTTTTCTAACAAGTATAGGGAAATATAAATTAATACTGTATTTGATTCAGAGAAAATATAGAGAAATGAAAATGAGAGGGGAAAATGAATTTTTCATTAAATTCATCTCATTTTGTTTTCTAGTTATGAGTGAAAAATTCATGAAAAAATGCTCAAACAATTTTATCTCATTTTTAACTAATTTTCCCTCACTAACTTTCTCTTAACCAAACAAAAAACTCTTTCCATTTTTTCGCAGATTTTCATTCCCCTCGAATTCCCCTTAAATCAAACACAGTCTAAAAAACAGATAATCTTGAAAACAAAGATGAGAAAAAAAATCACTAACAGCAGTTTCACTTTCCACGTGCATCTCAATGCTGAACTGAAATGAACAGTTGAAGCACGTGGCTCAAAATCAGAATTTGCTTGAAGACAATGGAGATGGATAAACTTGATGCAACAGAAAGCTACCAGTCTGATCAGGTGGATCAGGAAGTGGAACCCCTCTACTGGACAAAACAAACACTGAGAAATATCTCAGCTCCCACTGATTGATATATACTGTATATATATCTTCTGGCATGCGATGGGGAACTTTACAGCTTCCCCAGCCACGGAAACAGCATGTGCTGACTGTTGATTTGGTACATATATAGATGTATGGCTTCTTGTCCGACAGGTATATGGTCCTAAGTGGTCGGTTTCATTGTCTCAGCACGTGCTACCGCATCCAAGGATTACGTGAAGGATAGAGAGAGTCTATAGAAGATATATGTTTCATTATGTGTGAGTATTATTTTCTGCAACTTCAATAACTAGAAGCTCCTTAGCACCTCCATCAACACATGTACACGCCACATGTACTTCGATAGCGAGAAGGAGAGACATGGGCGGTGGAAAAAGTAGATTTTACATAGATGAGATCGAGCCATCAACTTAATTTCTTGGTCCTATATACAAGTCATGATTCTATTTTGGCTTAAACAAATTAGGTTTATAAATCATGAGTCTATTATTTAGTATAAAAAAAATTCAGATCATGTAAAACATTTCATTCATTGTGAACCGGAATGAATGGGCTGATTATGAATAAAACCACTTGAACCATTCGATTTTATTGTGAACCGGCTCATGTATTAATTGATATATTAAGTGAGTCCTAACTATTAATCAAATTAATAATTAAAAATGTTAATGTGAAGATTCAAACTTAGTGCAATAATCCTGCAAGCATAAGGGTGTAACGATTCGATTCGGTTCATTTTTTAATAAAAAATCAAATTAAACCGTTGATAATCGGTTTGAGAAATTTGAAACCGAACCAAACCGCTAGTTTAAAAAATCAATCCGCATGGTTTGATTCATAATTCTTTCATGAACTTTATTGACTAATTCAATTACTAAATAGGAGAATTTTCATATAAAATCTTAATTTTGTTCAGTTTGGATTGGTTCGCTTTGAAAAAATTAAAAACCAAATCTTCGTCATTGGTTTTTCAAAATTTATAAGTTTGTAGCCATAACCGAACCACTAACATTTCAAACCAACCAAAACCTATCGACTTCGTTCAATTTGATTCAATTCATCATTTTATTGATTTTTATTACACTCCTAGATAGCATAACTCTACAAGCAGAACACTTTTATTAGAAAACGCGTTGAATACTACCAGACAACCCATTATTTAAATTTAGTTAGATTAGCGGTTAAATCAGTCAAATTCATTGTTCTAACTGACAAATCAAAAACTGAAGATAAAATCGGTTTGATTCCTGATCCAATTTTAATTACTAAAATTTAATCATAAAATAATTCATTCTCAACATATTGAGCCAATCGAATGTTAGGTATTCAACACGTATCAATTGGCTCAATATGAAGCAAGATCTTACCAGATGGAAAGTGCGTCAACAACTATCTCAGCATTCTTCAAATATCCAGCAAAGAGGATCAACGCCGTGTAATATCAATTCTCCAAACTGAGCTCACAAAAATTCAAATTACCTGATCAGCAATCAGTTTTACAGCTGAAGAAAATTTAATTTATCAAACTTTTGAATATCATAATTTTAATTCTATCATTAATAAATCTTTAATTTAACTGATTTTCTGCTTGAAACTGGGTGAAATCTTATATACCTCTTAACATTATGCTGATGAATATTTTTTACAGTTGTGATAAACATTTTTAATATTATTGAAAAATGCCCTTTATAATAGTGACTATTATTAGTTTACTTCATTTTAAATTAAAATTCTAATGAATATTTTTATAATATTAGTGAAATTTATTTATGAACTTGTCGTATATACTCTATCAGAGTATATAATCTACATACCCTAGTGGTTAAAATAGTGTCGTCTTAGATGATTTTTAAGAGGTTTTATGGGTTTTAGAAGTTTTAATGTTTATGATTTTTAAATTTTTGGGTTTCAGAGTCTCATATTTTTATTTTTTTATAGTGTTTAAAAACCTTTATAAAAACAATGTCATTTCATAATTCTAAAAACCTTAATTTCTAAATCATTAAAATTAATGGAAAAACCAAAACCCTAAAACTATCTATCACAACCCTAAAAACTTGAAATTCTAAAATCCTGTAGCTCCCGTTTAGTTGAGTGTTTTTATAAGGGGATAGTATAATTAATAGTACCAACCAAAGACTTTTAGATCGCTTTCTATATAAGTATTAATAACACGTAAAAACCTCAATTTCTAAAGATAATAAAAAGCCAAAACCCTAAAACTATCAAAATCCTAAAATACTAAAAACTTAGAAATTCTAAAGTCCTTTTTAGCCCTCATTTAGTTGAGTGTATTAATAAGGGGATAGTATAATTACTAGTATCAACTAAAGACGTTTGGTTCGCTTTCTGTATACGTATTAATAACACGTAACATATATTTTACTCTTTAAAAAATTTGTATTAATAATTCTTTCAAATTAATTATTATTATTTATACGAATACTAATAATATATTTTTATCATATACGGATATTCATTCGGTTAACCACATACAACAAATTCTTAACCACCATCTCAAAATCTAAAAGCAAATCCAACCGTCACCAGCTGAATCCCCAACCAGCACTCTCGCTGCTCCAAATTAGTCCCGACCAAACTAATCAATCTTCAAAATCGACACCAACAACCGCTCACCTCACGCAATGCCAACCGAAACCAAACACAGCGCAAAAGTAAATCTGATCATAGCCTGCGTAGTAATTATAATGAATTCAATTTTTTTTTATTTTAAACAAATTTTCCTTCGTATTTCAGCTAACTTTTGTACAATTTTTTTTTTCATTTTTTCACAAATTTTTCTCTCATTTTCCACCAAATTTTTCTTTCCACTAAATTTTCTCTAAAACAAACACACCTTTGGCTTATGGAAAATTTGGTTAAAAGAATATTTTGAGTGAAAGTGGATTCTTCCATGGAATCCATTGTATTTTTCCTTTTTTGGTTAAGAGATGAAAAATGATGGAAAAATTCTAAAATATTCTTTATTTTAAACAAGTTTTAGTTATTATTTTCTATCTAATTTTCCTACTAACTTTTTTTTTTAATTTTCTCATTAATTTTCCTTCATATTTTCTACCAAATTTTCCTTTCCACTAAATTTTTCCTAAAGCAACACGGCCTAGGTTAAATAGAATGTCTATTGTATTCAGTGCCGTTCCAAAAATTTTGGAGGCCTGTGCAGCATGAAAAATGAGACCCTCCTAAATTACCCGTATAGATAAAACAATGCACTTGAAATCTATTTTTCACACAATCATAAGGCTCTCCTTACTCAAAAATTTAAAAAATTAAAAATTATGATCATCAATTCAAAATATTGAATTATTTCAACAAGCATACCAAGTGGACTTGGTTAATGCAAAAGAAAAAAATTCAATTTAACCTCAATAAATGTAGTTGAATTATACATCAAGCTAATTAGCTAAATATTTCAAGCTAAATAATAAATGTAGAATTTAATATACATCATAGTTTGCTTAAAGGCTCTGACATGCTTTGATTATTTATAATAATCTTCTTCTCACTCTTATTTTTTTTTTTTGCCTAATGTAGAATAATGACATCAGACTTCTTTGCCTTTTATCTCTGCCCATATCTAATATCCACATGAAACTCCAAGACTATATATACATGAACCTATGAACTTTTCAAATCACACAAGCATTATAAATACATCTTTTTGAGTCCTTATCATGAATGTGTGGCTTGTAATCTTGCTGGATGCCTCCTTTTAAAGGGGTATAGATAATTTGGAGGTTTTGTTTTTTTTTTTTTGAAGGGTTGTGTTCATGGGCACCTTCAAAAACTGAAGGCCCTGTGCTACTACACCACCGGCATCGCCCTCGGACCGGCCCTGATTGTATTGATATGGAAAACTTTAAGTAAATAAGGCTACTATATATATATATAGATGAGAAGAAGCCTGATTCGAACATGGGGAAACTAAGTTGCAGAAGAGAAATGATCAAACTGAAAACGTTTGATCAACGACCCTACACATGCGCGAAACACATGTCACCATGAAACGGCGTCGTGCAGCTACACTCCCCGCATTGCATGAAACGAGTTCATCTCCTTCTCGAC
>NQLW01000024.1:718668-748889 GCA_002312845.1 Kalanchoe fedtschenkoi
AGCTACGATGAGCGGGAGGCAGAAAAGGATCCCTATGAGCGTCGACTGCAGGACCACCACCACCACCGAGAACTTGGCGGTTCTGGGATGAGCCGCTCCAAGCTCGTTCGACACCCTCACACTGCACCCGCAGGGCCATAACCATAAGCATTCACATATGGATATGAAGAACACGTTAAGTTAATTAAACCTGATTAAGTAATTAAACATGTCTTTTTTTCATGCAAAGAACTACTTAAGCCACTCATACACTCCACTACTACTTGACGATTCGAAAACTCAACATAATATCAGAATTTATAATTCGAAATGAGATCAGTATGAGAGATTAATGTGGAACCACGTATGAATGCTAAAGACATGAATGAAGGCATTCTGATTTGGTGAAATATACTGTAGTAAGAAAAGTGAATGCGTGATT
Organism: Kalanchoe fedtschenkoi; assembly: GCA_002312845.1. Lineage (NCBI taxonomy): Eukaryota > Viridiplantae > Streptophyta > Magnoliopsida > Saxifragales > Crassulaceae > Kalanchoe > Kalanchoe fedtschenkoi. The sequence continues at coordinate 719,090 of NQLW01000024.1, forward strand.
GATATTGAATTTTTGAACCGTAATTTATAAATCAAAATATTTGAAGTACGATAAAAATAATTTAATATCAACCAACTCAAAAATACAGGAAAAGATGATGGTAGGATAGATCTAACCTTATGGCTGCGTTGAATCCAATAGCTATCATCACTTGCCAGCCCACAATATTCATGCTGCCATTTCATCAAACAACAAAAACTGTCACGGAGGGATTTTGTAATTCACAGGGCATTTTGTACAGTATTTGCATCGCTAAAGACATGATTTTTGATGCTAAAATACATTATGTCTTGTTAACGACAGTATAATTTTGTTATATGTATATAATTTGTCCTTTTTATTCACTTGTTTTTCATTCTTTTCTACTTTTAGATTTAGGTTCTATTCTACCTTAATTGTTAAAAACTACAATTTGAAACTACGATTTATTTTTTTCTTTAAATGATTGAATATTAAAACCGTGATTTTGTCCAAGAAAAATGAAGTTTTGATGTCCGTTTTCTAACAAGTACAGAGAAATATAAATTAAAACTGTATTTGATTCAGAGAAAATATAGATAAAAGAAAATGAGAGGGGAAAAACAATTTTTCATTGAATTCATGTCATTTTTGTATCTGGTTATGAGTAGAAAAATCATAAAAAAATACTCAAACAATTTTATTTCATTTTTTAACTAATTTTCTCTCATCTAACTTTCCTTTAACCGACAAAAAACTCTTTTCATTTTCCCTCATATTTACATTCCTCTCGAAATTCCCTTAAATCAAACCCAGTCTTAGAAAAAAAATCTTAAAAACAAAGATGAGAAAAAAAACATCACTAACAGCAGTTTCACTTTCCACGTGCATCTCAATGCTGAACTGAGATGTACAACAAATGAACAGTTCAAGCACGTGGCTCAAAACCAGAAGTTGCTTGAAGACAAGGGAGATGGATAAAGTTGATGCAACAGAAAGCTACCAGTCTGATAACAGGTGGATGATCAGGAAGCTAGTGAACCCCTACTGGACAAAACAAACCCTGAGAAATATCTCAGCTCCCACTGATTGATATATACTGTATATATATCAACTGATGCGATGGGGAACTTTACAGCTTCCCCAGCCACGGAACAGCATGTGCTGACTGTGGATTTGGTACATATATAGATGTATGGCTTCTTGTCCGACAAGTATATGGTCCTAAGTGGTCGGTTTCATTGTCTCAGCACGTGCTACCGCGCGCATCCAAGGATTACGTAAAGGATAGAGAGTCTATAGAAGATATGTTTCATTAAGTGTGAGTTTTATTTTCTGCAACATCAATAACTAGAAGCTCCTTAGCACCTCCATCAACACACATGTACTTCGACAGCGAGAAGGAGACACATGGGCGGTGGAAAAAGTAGATTTTACATAGATGAGATCGAGCCATCAACTTTATTTTTTGGTCCCATATACAAGTCATGATTCTATTTTGGCTTAAACAAATTAGGTTTGTAAATCATGATGCTATTATTTAGTATAAATAAAATTTTCTTTCAGATCATGTAAAACATTTCATTCATAGTTATTAAATCGAACCGTTTAATTCATCCGGTTGAACCGGAAATCGGCTCGGGTTCCAATTTGATTTGCATTCATTTAGAATTGAGATGCACCTTGAATTGGGTCGTACCGGAATGAATCAGCTGATTATGAATAAAACCACTTGAACCATTCGATTTTACTGTGAACCGGCTCATGTATTAATTGATATATTAAGTGAGTCCTAACTATTAATCAAATTAATAATTAAAAATGTTATGGTGAAGATTCAAACTTAGTGCAATAACCCTGTATTTAGGGGTGTAACGAACTGGTTTGGTTCGATTTTTAATAAAAAATCAAACCAAATCATTCATAATCAGTTTGAGAAATTTAAAACCGAACCAAACCGCTAGTTTTAAAATGTCAAACCAAATCAAATTACATGGTTCGATTCGGTTCGGTTAAATTTTTTGATGAACTTTATCGACTAATTTAATTACTAAATGGGAGAATTTTCATATAAAATCCTAATTTTGTTCGGTTTGGATCGGTTCGGTTTAAAAAAATTAAAAACCAAACCATTAATTGTCGGTTTTTCAAATATTGAAACCATAACCGACCAATGACATTTCAAACCGAACCAAATATATCGGTTCGATTTGATTCAATTAATCGGTTTATTGATTTTTATTAACACTCCTATATAGCATAACTCTACAGGCAGAACACCTTTATTGCAAAACGCGTCGAATACTACCAGACAACCCATTGTTTAAATTTAACTAGACCAGGGTTAAATCAGTCAAATTCATTATTCTAATTGACAAATCGAAAACTGAAGATAAAATTGGTTTGATTCCTTATCCGATTTTAATAACTAAAATATCATAAAAATTCATTCTCAACATATTGAGCCAATCGAATGTTAGGTATTCAACACGTATCAATTAGCTCAATATCAAGCAAGATCTTACCAGATGGATAGTGCGTCAACAGCAATCTCAGCGTTCTTCAAATATCCAGCAAAGAGGATCAACGCCGTATAATACCAGATCTCCAAACTGAGCTCACAAAAATTTAAATTACCTGATCAGCAATCAATTTTACAGCTGATAAAATTTAATTTACCAAACTTTTGAATATCAAAATTTTAATTCTATCATTAATAATTCTTTAATTTAACTGATTTTTTGCGTGAAATTGGGTGAAATCTTGTATACCTCTTAGCATTATTCTGATGAATATTTTTTATAGTTGTGATAAACATTTTTAATATTATTGAAAAACGTCCTTTATAAAAATGATTATTTTTAGTTTACTTCATTTTAAAATTAAAATTCTAATGAATATTTCTATAATATTAGTGAAAATTTTTATGAACTTGTCGTATATAATCTATCAGAGTATATAATCTCTATACCCTAACGGTTAAAATAGTGTCATTTTAGATGATTTTAAGAGGTTTTATGGGTTTTAGAAGTTGTAGTGTTTATAATTTTTAATTTTTTTGGGATTCAGAGTCTCATATTTTTATTTTTTTATAATTTTTCAAAACCTTTATCAAAACAATGTCATTTCATAATTCTAAAAACCTTAATTTCTAAATCATTAAATTTAATAAAAAAACCAAAACCCGAAAACTATCACAACCCTAAAAACTTGAAATTCTAAAATCCTTTAGCCCTCGTTTAGTTGAGTCTATTAATAAGGGGATAGTATAATTAATAGTACCAACCAAAGACGTTCAGTTCGCTTTTCTATATAAGTATTAATAACACGTCAAGTATATTTATCTCTTTAAAACTTGTACTTATTATTATTTATTCAGATATTATTAATAGATTTTTATCCTATGTGGACTACCAAACATAACCTTAGCCCAATTCAAGACAACGTAATATTTTTACTGTTTTATTGTACTATTTTATTGTCCTTATCAAAGCTCTCTACATTCGGTAACCATATACGACAAATCCTTAACCACCATCACAAAATCTAAGAGCAAATCCAACCGTCACCAGCTGAATCTCAACCAGCACTCCCGCTGCTCCAAATTAGTCACAACCAAACTAATATATCTTCAAAACCGACACCAACTACCGCTCACCTCACGCAATGCCAAACGAAACCAAACACAGCGGATAAGTAAATCTGATTATAGCCTGCGTAGTAATTATAATAAATTCGCAAAATATAGTATTACATTATAAAATTATATTATGTTTATTTATCTTAATAATTTAACTTTATTTACATTTTGTATACATTAAATTAAATTTATTTAATTTAAATCAGTATATCAACTCAGTATGCATCCAAATTGGATGGAGCCGTGCTCATCCCTTGGTGGCCTGTTCGTGTCCTCACAAGACTTAGATGACAAGACAGGCGTGCAAGGGATAAAAGACATATCTCAAATATATTTATTTTTTAATAGAAAAGATAAATTATTCTGAACATGAAATAAATTTTATCGATCAAATTTTCCTACAGTTTAAGTCAAATCAATTAAAATGTGAAAATTAAGAAATAAATCCGTTTTTGATAACTGAACCAGTTACATCAATAAAATAAAAAAAATAGTTATTCAATTTCAAAACTCCACCGTTTTAAAGATAAATCTGTTGTTATTTTGGGTAAATATTAAAAATACTAAACATTCTTAAAAAATTGAAACTCATGGCTGTTGTTTTTCCTAAAATCAATTGTTGCAAAGGCAGCTTTAGTTTTTGAAAATGTTAGTGGGCATTAGGTAAAGGAAGTACGGAGCGCAGGTGACTTTTAGAAAAATAGAAGAAAAGAAATTTAAAGGAAAGGGGAGATGTATAACTCCACTCTACTTTTCAAGTCTCTTCTTTTCAAGACCAAACTGGTCTTCTTCTTAATGTCATACACGTCAGTATCAACTCAGTGAGAAGACAAGACACCGATGGGGCCGATCACTTTTGAATTTTTAACAAGATCTAGTAACGAGTTTTCTGAATGATTGGTTGTATTTCATGCAACTTGCGTCATTTCTGTCTGCCTGAAAAAGTGCTTATTGAATCTACAATCGCTAATTTTAGCTTGGGGGTATGAAAAAGAAAAGTTGCAGATCAAAATAGATTTTGTTACCACTTGCCAGAAACAAGTAATGGTCTTTTCTTTTCTTTTGTCCCCCCTATATTTTTAAATATTTTTTTTATTGTGTTTCCACTTTTGATTTAATTTTTAGTGATTTTACGCTATTTAAATTGAATTGGAGTAATATTTTTTTATATTAAAATTTAGGATTTTTATTCTAACTAATTTATATTGGATCTTTATCCCAAACAACCAAAGGAAATAAAGTCAAAACAGTTATAATTTTGACAAGTAATCATTAATAGACAAGTGTACGAAAAAAAATATGTTTCATGATAATTGATTAATAAAATTTAAAACTATGTCATTTTACCCTCACAGTAAATTGTTTGACTTTTGGGGATGGAAATATTTTAACTTTAATTGTTTTTAAGGTGAACATGTCATATTTGTTAGGTAAGATATCGAGTCAAAAAAACATGGTAGAGGTTTTAGGATCATAAAGTTTTAGAATTTTAGATTTTAGGATTTTGCGGATTTAGGGGTTCCATACCCTAAGGGTTCAGAGTTTAGATTTTTATGATTTTTAGATTTCATTGCATTTAGAACTACGTTATGAACACCTTAAAACCTTAAAATGAAAAAAAAAGAAAAAGAAAAGTTATGTTATTTTGCCCGATCTCTTGTGTAACTTATATAAAATGTCCCCTTGTTTGATATTTCATTTGTCAAAAGCTAAACAGTTACGTTTATAAATATTAATTAATTTTAATTTTTGTAAAAACTTTTAGTGACAAATCAAAACAACACCTGATTGGTCCTTAATGTTGTGGTCCATGAAAAGTCAGCAAGCCCAAAAAATGGTAACAATAAAGAAAAATGATTGAGCACTTACCAGAGCATGACTGCGGAGGCCATCGAGAGCTTGACGAAGCTCCACAGATTCTGAAACGCGCCCCACGAGAACCCGGACCAAGCCCCGCCGCAAGTCCCGCTCAAAACATACCCCACTTGACACAAGGCGATTAGAATGGAGGACGAGTTGAGCGCGATGGCGGCCCCCACGAGTCCCAGCCCGAGTTTCAGCATCAGGAACCAGCTCAGCAAGGCGTGGAAGAGTAAGACGGCGCCGGCGATGAGGGCCATGACCATGACCTTGCTCTGCGCCTGCAGGAACTTGGCTACCGGGAAGCTGAAGGCGTTGGCGAAGAGCTGCGGGATCATGTAGATGGCGAAGGTGCCAGCGGCCTCGGCTATTTCCGGCTTTTGGCCGATGAGCTTGAGCAGAGGCGCGGTGAAAATGTAGAGGATCATCAGGAGGATGGCCGTGGAGTTGAGAATGACCCATGAGCGTTGCATGTAGATTCCTAGCATGTTGATTTGGCCCGCCCCGAACGCCTGCCCGCAGAGCGTCTCCAGCGCGCATCCCATTCCTGCCTGCAAGTCCGCAACAAATTCCGACTCGAATCAGATACTTCAATCATATGACCACGGCTAACAGTGAAATCATTTTTTTATTATATTTATCTTACGCACACAACCAATTATATATTCAATAAATCATCATCGAAAATGATGAATATGTACAGTTTTACTATGAACATGATGATTTTACATACCATGGCTCCATTGGCGAACCCGGTTATGAGTGAGATTTGGACAGCGACGGCGGCGAGGGCAATGGTGCTGATGTGGCCGGCGAGGAGCTGGGTGACAGCTCCAAGAGAGTACTGACATATAGCCATGAAGATGATGGGTCCAGCGAGGTACCACAACTTCTTGGTCTCGGCATAGAATTCAATACAAAAGCGACGAGGGCCTGTGATCGGCTTGATGTCGTGTTCGTCAGGTGTGAAGGAAGCTGGGGATGAGTGTGTGATGGCGTGGTGCGTCGGGGTGGCGTCTGCGGCCGTGGACGGCAGAGGTTGCTTGGCACCGTTCTGCTCCATGAATGAGGATGATATGGGAAATGGAGACAGGGCAAAGTTGTTGCTCAATTTATGGAGAAATTTTTAGACGTGGCGGTAGACACCACTAATCAAAATTCGTAACGTGACATGTTGAATAGTTGAAGTTACATGTGACGATTTATAATTGATTTGAAATTTTTTTGGACTTTTCAACGCGTCATGTGATAACTTTTTATTGGTAATATCTATCTGTTCACCTAAAAATCTCACTGAATTTATGAGACTCTTCGAGTCAATTTCACTTATTCACTCCATCCTATATCTATGGTGGATTATTATTGGTATGACATAGTAATTTTATGGCATAATATATTAATAAACATTTTATTTTTCTAAGTTGATGACGATATTAAATTTCAATTGAGATTCTTAAGTGACCAATAAAACCGTTTGTGTATATCCATTTTTGTTTCAATGTATACTTTCCGACTTTATCATACCTTTGATTTATTTTATTACAAAGTTATTTCATATTGGGCTATTTAAATATATCAATGCACTTTCGATAGAGTGGATTAAGAACGTGTATTGTTAACTTTACTTGAAAACTTTTGATTAAAAATTGAAGATGGATATACCCAAGACATAGATTCTTAGGATGGTGGATTGAAGTTGACATACTAATTAGAAATTGTACGTGTTATTTTTATCAGTAACATAGTATGATAAAAATATATTTTTAAATTTAAAAGTGAATTGACGCATATTATTTTAATTTATTTAACTAATCACGTGATGAATTTTATCCACTCAAAAATACTCATACACAAACACTCAACAAAATACACATAGTTTATTAGTATAAGTAATATTAGTATCTTATGAAAATGGAATAAATAATACATTGACTAATAATATCTCTCATTCCATACTAGCTATTAATTGTGCACTTAACAACCATTTGAAGTAAAACTAAAATTTCAAATCAAAAAATATTACAGAATAAAACTTATAAAAAAACGCAAAACAAAAATAAAAGAAAGATAACACCACCGTTCTAAAAGGTGTTCGTCTAGTCGTCTGGGTGGTCGATTAATCATTAGACGTGTGTCAAAACGTCTCATATATCGCACAGTCAATTAATTATTTAAATCTTTTAACTGAAAAATGACATTTATAAATATATATGTTAATATTAATAATTATTATATATATAACTTTACCCGATGGACCATTCTGATTGATCTGCCACAAACCTACTCGTCAATACACGTTGGCCTGATGTTTGCCACAAACCTACTTGTCAAAACACTTTCGCCTGATGTTTTTTACAACATTGAATAAAGTACATTAAAAAACATGTCCCTAACATTAATGTAATCGAGTGCGGCCGCTGTCCTCATTTGTGTCGCATATGTTGCGTCTGTCGTGACTCGCTCGTAACCACTAGTGCCAGTGCGCTATGAGTCGTTGGGCGATTCAATCAAATTAATGCAATCCAATTTTTAATTTGTTGCGTACACGTTTCCATGAGCACCATCGTTGTTAATTTCGTTGAGGCAGGTCGCTCCTCAAATTTATTTCTCTTTCATGTTCGGTTTACTTTAATTCATAGTTATCAAAATCAGACCGGAAGTCGAATCGATATGAGCTCCGGTCTCGGTTTATCGGTTGAACCAGCGGCTCGGTCTGGTTTGATCGCCGGTCTGATTCATTATAGTGTTTATTATATATTTACTTAATAATGGTAATTATTAAATGGGCGTGTGTAGCCTAGTGGTAGGGAGTTTGACAAAAACTTAATAGATTCAGGGATCGAATCCTTGTGACTTAATTTTTAATAAAAGTCCAAATTTAAAGTCTCCATCAATTTGAAAATTTTATTTGTTGAACTGGTACCCGAACCGGCCGGTTCACACCAGTTTTTCCCGGTTTTGACCAATTTGATCCGGTTGAACCCGGTAAGATGGTTCGAACAGGACCTGACCAATCACCGGTTCCCGGTACGACCATTGAGCCGGTCGGTCCGTTCCGGTTTTAATAACTATGGTTTAATGAAAAGCTAAAGAGTTTTATATTTAATTTGGGAAAAAAATAGCTAGAAAAAAAATTAAATAAAAAATTAGAAGAAAATTTTAATAAGATTTCAAGTACTTATGTTATAATCAGAGAAAAAAAAGTGAAATTAAATATATAAAAAACTCCATACCTAATTAACATATCCCTTCTATTCCAACACTAATGCTCTTACCTATCATTGCCATCAAATTCAATGAGGTCCATTTTTTTTGTCTTGCGTGGACGTTTCTGTGAACACAATTCTTTTAGAGTGGTTTAAAGTGGTTTTCGTTACGTTATTAAAACATCTCAATCACCTACGACAGTTATGGTGACTAGCGTCGTTGATGATCATGGAAGGTGCAGGTATCAAGCGGAGGAAGAAGGAGACTCATGTGCTGCAGGGGATTGTGTCATTTGAAGGTGAACGGCGTCGTTTGCTAAAGAAGATTGGCGCTAGAACAAGACGACGTCGTTTCTCTTTGTTCTCTTCTTCTCCTTTCTCCTTTCCACTGCTCCTCTTCTTCGCGGCTGTATATATATTTCATTCATCTCCGAATTCGTTTGTAACTTGAGTTCATAATCGATTTGGAGTTTATTTACTCTCTAGAGCACAGTTTTCTCAAAACATAAATATATTATTCAGGTTTGAACTTTCGAAACCGAAAATTATATCAATTTAAAGGGAAAGTGATTCTAGATTGAATTGAGTAATTATAGTAAATTTTGTACTTAATAACAATTTGAACTCACAATGTATTAAAAAATCAAAATTTGCATTGTTTGTTATACAATTATTTAAGAGATAGTGTAATTATCAATTTTGACTTTCAAATATTAATTAATTAATAGAAAATAAAGTAAATTCGTATTAGTTATATTATTAATTTAATAATTCAATTTTTAGTTTGATTCATTGCCAAAACTGATCATAAAAAATATTACAAATCACTTTGACATCCAAATCATTAACCATCAAAACTGAAATATTGTGAACCAAATCAAATTTAATTAGTTTGATTTTCAATTAGGACCAAACTATAAACAGCCTTTAACTTTTTTTACTTCCGCCCACCGTATTTGTATGAGTTTTGTACTTTTCATAAAAAGAGAAAAACACGTGTTGCATTTGGCGCAACAGATAATAGAGGAACATGCATATGCATCCCTCCCGTCGACACCTCCAAGCATTTCTGCTGCTACAAGGCCACAGGAGATGTCACGTCATGTGATTTTTGATCAGTCACATGCGATGAATATTTAATTAAAAATGAAAAAATTTTAAATGGGCTGTGAATTAGATTTTTTTTCAATTTACCCTACCGTATGCTTAGTTTTGTTATCTAATTTACTTTTCATTTTCTTTAATTTCGGTTCTAAGAAAACAGTAGTTGTGAATAGTGATTTTTTTCAAAAAAAAACCGCGGTTTGAAATTGGTTTTTTTGAGAAAAATACAGTTCACAATTACGGTTTTCTTGATAAAAACTGTGGTTCACAATTGCGGTTTTTTCAAAAAGGACAGAATCAAAAATAAATGAAAAGGGAGTGTAGATTAGATAAAAAATATGAAAAGAGAATAGTTTGAAAAAAAAAACTGAATTACCACAACGTACTCAATTATTGTTCGAGTTACCATAATTTTCAAATAAGACAAAGACCGTTAACTCATTAAAAGAATAAAAAAAATATATGGATCCCACGTCCTAATAAACATCACCGCCTTCCTGCTTATCTTCTTCTCCTTCAACTCAATCTTCACTCACCGTCTCCGTCATCATCTTAGATGGATCATCTCCAGTCAAAAAACGTCAAGAAAATCATTTTTATCAGTAACCGGAGCTGCTCACCTTCCTTGTCGCTCCCATCATGCCTCTTTTTAATCCCAATTCTGCTTGGGCTGCTGTTCAAACTTAATGACAAGATCATAAAGAGAGCAATGGGCGAAGCCTAATTTACTGACAGAGACTTTGCAAGTGGGTTTGGACTGTGTGCTTGTAGTGCAAGAGAAACTAATTGTCAAGAAATGAATGAAGTTTTAAGGGAGTTATATCTAGCCAAAATCTGTTGTAGCTCATAATTCTTATGCCTTCAATAGCTACTCACAAAAACATGAGAAGTTGGAAGGGAGTGGCAGTTTCAGATGAATTGTCGCTGACCTAGGTTTCATGGATTGTATAATTGGTCTCAACTGAAGCAGCAAATGTTGATGGGCAGCAGTAGTGATTTTGCTGCATGGATGGATCAACACCTGCAAGACTCAGCTTGGTTGGAGATAATAGATTTGACTTCTATTTATAAATTAGTAGTGATTTTGGTGGTGTTGAATGTGGACTCAGAAGATTTAATGTTTTGATTATGTGACAAAAGGTGGACAAGGAGTTGCAACAGACCTCTCTCCCCGCTAGGCAGAGAATTTGGTCTAATATTGGCTTTTTTTTTATTCTTTTTAATGAACGTTTAACTCTATTAATTTTGTGTTAACAATATCCAAATTTCCGTCTAAAAGTTAACAGTCTGTACCTTATTTGAAAATGATGGTAATTCGGACCGCAATTGAGTAATGAATGATAATTCAGGATCCCTTAAAGATTTTTTCCCTACTTAAAAAGTAAAAATTATTAACAATGTATATTCACCACGTAACAAATTGAATTTTCAACCCATTATATGAAGACTCATATTAATCAGATTATAGTGACATTTGCACGGTGATTAGCGATAATTTTTCCCATTTACACTGATATTTCTTCTTATTCATTGAATGAAAGGAGCTATAATTTGGAGGCTTTTGTTTATCAGTTTTCACCCCAAATTTACCGGTGTCTTATTTTCTGATTAATTAAGTTTATTCCAATTTTCATTTTTCTACATCATATCACACTATCGAATATTTTAATTAACATATGTTTTCATCAGAAATTTTTTTGGTCATTTTCTATCGATTTTGTAATTTTTTAAATAAGGTCGAAAAGTTCTCTCAAAACGGTCGAATAAGAGAAATATTTCCTATAATTGACCGGAAACTCGCTAAAAACTTACTGCCATGTTTAGTCATTTTTCCAGCCAATTTAATATGTGATCAGAAGCTGAAACATGGCCAAAAATTTGTCGTAGAAGTTGAACCCTAAATTGAGTAGAGATTTCATTTTTAATCTCCACTTTCGTTCTTTCTTCTCCTCTCTCCGCTGACGAACCTCTCCCTATGACACCTCGACCCTCTCCTTGAGCATCGTCCGCCCCGCCCGCATTGTAAGCGAGCAAGCGCCTATTTCCTTCCCCGCACAGCATCCCCCATTTTAGATCCACTCCCCCAGAGATATATTGTTAATAAATTTAACATTATTTTCATGACGTATTATGATTTGTCGTTAGGATTTTAATTTAGATGGGCAAAGAGCCTATGTCGAGGGGCGAGGCACCGAGAGACCGAGGCTCGAGAGGTCGAGGTGGCCGAGGTCACCAAGTTATCGAGGCCCCTGTAAAAGCCTCCGAGATCAAGGCTTCCGATGCTTTCCTCTGTCGTTCTTTCCTTATGAATTTGGAATAGTTTATGGAGTTTTAGACACGTTAGAGGTTCACGGGATTAAAAAATGTAGAGTACAGCATATAAGAGAAAAAGCGATAACATGTGGTTATCTGAATTATGGTTGAGTCTGTTATATGTCTCAAATTGAAATCTTTTCATAGTTTAAGTGTATGTCAAGTGCGTTTTGAATACTAGGAGGCTTCGAATGAAGGTTTCTTTTACAAACTTCAAAACTCGACATCTTAATTTATCTTCAATAAATTTCTAACATTTGAAGGTTTCTTGTTTTAGTTAGATGTTGATTCTCCACTAGCGCCCTTTTTCATTTCTTGTAGTTAGTCTAATACTCAATTATAAAATTAGTTTAATTTATTTCTTAGAACTTTTTTAATAATTTAAATTATTCAAATTGTATTTCAGAAAGCGAAAATCGTTCAAATCATTTTAAATTTATTCCTTATTTTAAACATGAAACATGAAAATTGCTTAACAATAATTCGCGGCTGTTCCTAGATTCTATCAAAGATATGCTTGTCATCATATCACATGACAATTCTAACACTAACGTGGAATGTGTCGGCCTAATCCAATCAAGTTAAATGTTTTGTATTTGTGTTTTTAGTTTTGTGCATCATCTTTTACATTTTTCTGTTCTTTTATATTTGACACAAACAAAATTTATTTAATTATTTTATTTGTCACTTAAAATTTTAATACATATTTAATATTTACAACTGTATCAACAAGTTAAATATTAGTTACACATTATCATCATTTATAGAAAAATTGATTCTACACCAGTAATACCCCATTTTATATTTCACATGAAAACTTAAAAAAATCCACTAAATATTTATATATTAAATTTTTTCAATGACTAGTATTTATATCTCCTTAATCCACTTAATATGGCCTTAATCGATTACTGTTTCCGGATGAAGGGAGTAATTATTGGAATTTTGACTTTGAAATATCTCATCCCTAAATTACTTTAGGCTCTACTTGATTTAAGAAATATAAGAGGGGAATTTGTTTCTTGATTAAAGAAAAATGAGAAGCAGAAAATTGTGATGAAAATAAAAAAAAACATTAATGTTTGGTTTAGAGAAAAACTATTAGAAGGCAAACATAAAGAAAAAATAGAATAAATGTGATTTCTTTTCGAAAATATTAGATTTCTCAATATTATTGCAATTTCATCCCTATTTTTAATTCTATTTTATCCTACTTTTTAAAAATTGTAATTCGCAATCATTTGTTACTTTCTAATGTGATTTCTCTGTAATGACAGAAGCGGAGTTTTGAACCATAATTTTATCGGGTATATATATAGTGAACTACATCATCACAATTGTGATTTCTTTCCCAAAATCGTGGTTTAATTTTGCATCTCAATCTTTAAAGGATCTTTATCCCAAACAGTCAAGCAAGATACAGTCAAGCTTGTTAACCAATTATAATGGAACAAGTGTTAATTAAATGATTTTCTATTTTGATTAATATTTCTATATACACTTGTTAGGTAATGATTGGTCCTCAAAACAATAACTACCATGACTGTATCTTGCTTGACTGTTTGGGATAAAAATACATTTTTAAAAATTAGTGTAGAATAGAAACAAAATTGAGAGTTAGGATAACACTGAAATAAAAATGACCCAAATAGGAAATTTTAGATAAAAATCAATAAATGTTTTGTTAAGCTAAAAATATCTAGGTACTTTAGGTACATTATTATTCGAAATTATACAAAACTGAAATGTGATGTATGAAAAAGGATTCTCATCCGGGGCAGCAAAACCGAATAATGTCAAAACAAAATTAAGTAATTTTGAAATACAACCACGAATCATCATTTAACATGTGTAATGTAAAAATCAATTTATATTATAAAGTCAAAATCACAATGTTTTCATTCAAAACCAGCATTATTTACATCAAAAATAACTTTATTTTGAGTGGATATACACTAACTTAGCATAATCAGATAATAATCCAATAAAATAATATATAGATTGCGGGTAGTTGATCCTTTTATGCACATGGGGAATTATATATCTAGATACTTGTACGCACATGAAGAATTCTCTAGAGCGTTTTCATGGCCGCGTGCTCTTATAAAATGAATCAGAAAGGAAAGGCCGGTGTCGGCCACGATTAGACATGAGATGTTATACTTACTAAAACCAAACTGGTGGGGTTCAATCGGTTGAAATACGGAGCCAAGTTCTAGTCTTATTTTAATACAGGGCCGGTCCGGAGAATTTGGAGGCCTGGTGCGAAATCAAATTTTGAGGCCTCTAATGATCCAAAACACGTAAAAAAAGGGTGAATACATTTAATTATACATTTAGTTATTACTGAAATGAAGCTTTGATGATAAAATAGGTATATAAATATAATATTGTAGGTTGAAGTTCTCAACTCTCTTATTATTGAACCACTATTCTTATTGAACAGAAAAAATTCAAGGAATTGAAGAAAAATGAATACAAACCTAGAAGATCCAGGCACATGTGAAACATACAAAGTTTTTAATCATGATATGATGTCTTAATTAAGAATAAATGCTTCATAAAGAACGTGACAAAAATAAGTTTTGGGTCATTCGAGGCCTCAACTTTTTATGAAATGACATAATTCGTAGTTCAAATTTGTAATTGTATTATTAATAATCCACAAAAACTGTTGATCGAATGCATGTTAGGAATTTTTTCTTAAAATTTTATTGATGTGTGAAACTAATTGTAAGGATGAAGTTACCTATTTTTATGTAAATATAATCAAGTTTTTATTGAATTAAAGGAATAATTTTTCAAGTAATCATCTTCTTTAAAGTTCTTACACGCATTGTATGAGTGATTCTTAAATGGACTGTGTATATCACAGTGAACACCATAGTTATCACGTCGTTACGGCGAGTTGCGGCGCTAGACAACCGTCATGACGACTAGTCGTTATGGCGGAAGACTAGTCGTCCTACGTCGTTAAGTCGTTCTTCATAAATATTTAGCATATGTATTGTTAGTTTTAATAATTTAAACAAAAAAAATATAATTTAGTTATTTAAACTCAATTAACATAATATTTTTAAAACAATAAGGGTCAAATTGTATTAATTTGGAACTGATTTGTAATATTAAGTAGTTAAGGTGAATCATTACAATATTCTATAAAATTTTGGTTTAAATTATATATTTTAATACTTTAAGGGCCTAAGTGTAATAAAAACAATTTCTCCTTCTCCTCCAACGAGCAAACCTTACTTCGGCCGCCATAGTTTTCCATTGGAGAACATTTTCTCCAATTTCAGCATCCCAATTGATTTCGGAACTCTCTGCAGTGGCGTCCACGTTAATGGTGTCATCGATTTGGAGGCCTCCCTAATTTGGAGGCCTGGTGCGGCTGCACCGCATGCACTGCCCCAGGGCCGGCCCTGTTTTAATATATAAATCGGATTACATCATAAATTGAATTAAGCCGAATTGAATTGGCCGGTTTGCTATAAAATTATTCAAATAAATCTGATTTCGAATTGAACTGGTGAAATTTTACTTTATAAATATTTTTTCAAAAAATAGAAATTAATGCATTCTAATTAATACTTAATAATATTTGTTAAAACAATGTTCAAATGGTTCCGAAACCATTCCCTCATCTATCTTATGCCTCAATTCTACTATAGACTGCACTCTCTATCGTGCTCTAAACTATTCATTTACAAAATTGAACTTACACTAAAATAATATTAAATTAATTTTATTATACTAAAAGATTGAACTGGTACAAACTATCAGTTCAACCGAAAAGCTAAGAACTGGTCAATATTAAAGGACTAGTTTGTAGGGATGTAGTTAGTAGGCATTAGTTTATTGTTTTCGGTGTCATTTTTAATTTTCAATTATGGGGAAAAAGAATATAGGTTGATGTTTTATATAGTTATGTAAAGGATCAGAAAAAAAATGGTTTTGCTATTTTTGTTGTTTACATAATTTTAGAATTTAAATGTTTTAGAGGTTTGAAAAGCTTTTGACTTTTAAAAATTTTACGATTTTGTGGTTTAATGTTTCTAAATATTAGGAGATTTTTGAATTTAGTGTTTCATTTTTAGGCTTTAAAGTCTCTCTTTCTATTTTTACTTTTTACTTAATAATCTCAATACATATTTGGTACCAATAATTATCTTAAAAAGTCAAATATTAATTAATTATTTCAATATTATAAGTCAAATATAATTGATTTCATTTTATATTTTACACAAAATTAAAAAATGCACATTAAATACTTATGTATTATATATATGTACATAAATATAATTATATATGTATTATATAAGTCAAATAACTAAATTCCTCTTCAAATTCACCATAAAATTTTCCTTTCCACGTCTTTCCTTCAACTAAACAAAAATATATCCCTTGAGTTCAAGAACCTCTACTTTTTCTTTACTACACGTTTTTCATAAACCAAACACATCATAATTTAATAAGGCAGTAATGTCTAATACATTTTGACAGAGCAAGCCAGCTATTGTCGTTCATCCAATACATAACTAACAACTCGTAGATTTTTTTCTCTTCCAAATTTGGTGTGTTGTACGGTAAAGAATCGTGTCTCGATTCTTCCTTTCTTCGTATAACACGTAGAATTCTAAGCTCCCACCTGATTCGTTGATATTTTTTTTTTGAATTTTTTTTAAAGGAGATCGATAGTGATTCTCCACTTCCTCTTTTATTTCATATTTATTTCATATTTTTCTTAGATTGTTGCTTGCTACCTTATTTTTCATGTCGTCTTAATTATAACTGACGTTTAGTGGTGAAATTATTCCATATGCACTAAAACTCGTTGCGCACTGAGGATCCCTATGCATGTGTTGCACATTGAGAACACCAGTTGTCCAGATGCAAAACAACATTATTTTTTTTATTTTAAGGTTTTGAAATGTTTTATGACATATTTCTAAATACAGTAAAATTTAAAAAATTTAGAAATCTGAACTCTAAATCCTAAAATTTAAAATCCTAAACCCTAAGTGCGCGTTTGGTAGCCGTATTAAAAGATCGATATTATTAATACATGTATAATTTATGCTGGTATTATATATACAAGTATTATATATACGTTTACATTGTGTTTGGTTGATGGATCGTATATAGTTTTATTTTACTTTAATACCCTTCACTATTTTAAAAAATTTCATGGATAGAAATCGACCGACTTTCCTGAGAAAAGAGTATTTGGCGAGCTTTCGAGCGGCCACATGCGGGCCGTGTGACTGCGAGAAGTGGATAAGGCGCGAGATTCATCCAAAACAAATGAATCCCCTAGCGGTTGACGATCAATTGAGCAGCGAAGAGAATGATACAGTTTGATACGGGTTAATGACCGGAAGGGGATTTGTGGGTCTGGTGTCGTCTGCTTCTTCTTATGTGGTATTCAAAGAAGTGCGAGCTGCGTCCGAAAGAGAAGTCGATGTTGGGTCGTTCCTCCCGTCGTTGCCCTCTGATCCATCTTTTGTCCAGTTCACCGTTTCCCCTAAGATACTCCGTTCGTCGATTTTCTTTCTGCGCCGCTAGATGCACTTCTCGTGAAATGAATTTGTAGCAGGTTAGGGTTTGGGGGTGTAATTGTAATTTTAATTATATTCCTTTTCTTCTGTTGACCGGGATAAATAAACCCACCTAAAAAGGTGGGATTGTTAATACGGTTGTTGTAGAGTAAAATCTAATACAAGCATTATTAATACATTTGACTAAATGTCTAACCAAACATGTTATACAGTATTAGTAATGCTATACGGTAGGATATCCCGCCTACCAAACACACACTAAGTGCAGTGGTGGAACTAGAAATTTTATTTTATGGATACAATTTTTTTTTTAACTGAATGAGATACAGAAATAAGAAATATAATATTTTATAAGCTTAATTAGAGGTAAAAATAAACTGATCAGGGATACAAAAATAAGAAATATAATATTTTTAGGCTTAATTGGGTATAAAAATTAATTTTTTTATTTTTACACTAAAATATAAATAATTTGGTTTGGATCTAGGTGGATAGCTGTCCTCTCTATCCACCTAGTGGAACCGCCACTGTTTAATACAAAACCCCTAATACAAAATCAAAAAAATCTGAAAATTCAAAAATTCAAAAACTATATAACTATAGCACTCTAACACAGTGAAATCCAAATTTTTTTTTTTAAAAAACAATTAGCAAAATTATGTATTTTGATCTATTCCTTACTTTATGAATATGAAATGTCATCTTATATCCGATGTTTCTTAATTGTAATTAGTAAGCTATTAAATCAAGGCTTCACTTGTTCGCGGTGAGCATCCACTTTATTACAGTACTGTTATACACCTGGGAGTGATAGAATTTTGAGGGGTAGAGGTTTTGTTATTAATGGTAGGAAAATCTCTAGGTCAAGGATTCTAAGTTCGACAGATCCTAATAATTTTGGTCAAAACAAAAAATTATTTTTCCATAAATTTTCCTTTGTTCAAAATTTTTAATTTCTTAAACCAAACACAGGCAGAGATCCACATTACAACGAACCAGTTAAAACAACTAATTAAGGCAAGATTCATAAATTTTCCCGCCAAGTAATGACTATCAGGTCTCAGCTAAAAATTTTAGCACGAAACCAAACGGCAAAACCCATATTTGCAAAACAGAATGCAAAGTAATAGAACTCAAACCAAGAAAAAAAAGAAGCTAAACCCTATTGCACAACTCACAACTAACAAGGTGTTTGTCTAGTGATTAAAGATGTTAACTAATAAATCAAAGATTCTAAATTCGTATTTTGATGATACCATATGCACATGAATATAATAGAATGATGCATAAACTTGTCATGCACAGTAAATCTGACATCACTGTCAAATCTTTGTTCCGGCGAGCAATACCCTTTCTGTCTCCTACAAAAGAACCAATCTGATGAAATGGTAAATGAGTCATGAGATGACCTAAATGAGGTGTACCGCATTCTTTCTAACAAAAGTGCTTTTCCAGAAAGCACCACAAGTGGTTAATATGGAATTGTATATTGAGAACTTAGGTTTTGTGAATTTTAATTGGAACTGTATTTTTGTGAGTTTGATCAATTTATTCTATGAAATTATATTATTGCAATTTAAGTTGAAAATTTTCGGTTGACATGGTAATTTAGTTGGCTACGGATAATTCCAATTTTTCTCCAATTGCTACCAAGTTCAACATTTTCTCAGGAATTAAATGGTTGACAAATTCAGTTGGCGGATGATTTTGCACTACTACACATGACGCTTTTTTTAGCAACAAAAGTCGTTTAATAAGCATAGTCTATTCAAGCATTTTGATTTTATTTTTTTCAACAGTCAATTGTTGACTAAGATACGTGATCATATGTTAATATTCAAACATGATAAGCCTAAGCCGCCCTAAGACTTAAGAGGATGTCATACAAAATGGTAGGGGTGTCAATGGTCCGATCGAGACCCATTTGGAATGACTCAGATTCAGAGCCATTTCATTTGGGTCCGGAATCCGGATCGAGATCCAGTCTCAATACTTTAATAAATATTGGATTCAAATTCAGATCCATTATTTGAATTCGTTAGACCCATTAGACCAAAAATAAATTTTTCAATATTAGATTATAAAATAAAATAAAAAATAAATATCTGTTTATGATAATAATAAATTATGAAAAATATATGTTTATATTGAAATTTATTTTAAAATGAAATTAATTTTGAAATTAATTAAATAAAAATAAATTTTATTTTTTAAAATTAACTCTTTTTAAAAAATAGTTTTTTCAATTTTTTAGAAATATTTTTTTGAAATTTATTTTTGATTTTTTTAATTTTTTAATTTTTTATAAAAAATTCATTTTATTTCAGATTTAAATAAACTAATTATCGAAGAGAATCCAAAAATAACCATTATAAAGATCCAAATAGATAAAACCTAAAGATTCCAAATGAAAAGAGACTAACACATTTATAGATTCAGATCTTAAAAAAACGGATATGGACGGACTACCCAATCCAATTCACAGCCATACAAAATGCTGCTAGGGATCAAAATTTGAATCTGATGTTGCGTATATTCACTTTTGCATGTCCTCCCTTGGTCTCAGGTGGTCTGCTTCTCCTCCCCATTTCTTGATCCTGTCCGTAGCTATCGAAGCCTGCAAAATTTGAAACGATTTTGTAAATAATCTTGTCCTCTATATACTCTTGACATAAAAAAAGTTAGGCTTTGATCATAGCCTCTTTGTTCCAGTTGGTCTTGTAGATCATAAGGAAGAGGACCAAGGTCTGAACGATTGTCCCTGACATCATGCCTACCCAAATACCCTGAAAAACAAAACATTCTCGTAAACTAGGAACATGCAACATACTCTCATGAACTCTTGATCTTGTTGAATAAATGGTGACACAAAGTGGAATGCAAACCTCAACGCCGAGGCCGAACTTGAAACCCAAGAGGAGACCCATCGGAATCCCAAAGAAGTAATAACAACCAATGTTCACATACGCCACGAAAGCTTGCCACCCTGCACCAATCGCCACCCCTGCAATGCAAGCAAGGGAGTTAGCTAGCTAGCTGTGTTTATTAGCTTATCAACGAAGCTCTTCGTCGGGTTAAGGTTGGGTGCTCCTTACCTGAGAGGACAGGTTGGACGTCGTTGATGACAACGCAGGTCGCTAGCAAGGGAGTTAGCTTGTTAACCAGGCTCTTCACTACGCTACTGTCGGTAAACAAGGATGGGTACTGGCTGCGAGTGAGCATGAGTAGGAGACATATAACGAGTGCTATGAGCGTTGACTCGATGACCCCCACCACGACGGAGAACTTGGCTGTCCTGGGGTGAGCGGCTCCCAGCTCATTTGACACCCTCACGCTAGTCCATATCCAAGAACGACGTTAGTCAAACCTCAACGGTGTCTGTCTATATTAAACCATGCTAAACAGATGATTGACGTATCCAACTTGAGGGAGATGTTTATAACTGACCTTATGGCTGCGTTGAATCCGAAGGCTATCATCACTATCCAGCCCAGAATATTCATGCTGCCATATTTATCATACAATATGACCCAGGTTAGCAACTTACGTGCAGCGGATGAACCGGAATTTGTTTGGATGCGAATGTAATGGATCAAGTTGGTACAATAGAGAGCTGGAAACAGTGTTCGAGTTTGATCGGGTGGACGATTCAATAATGAACAAAATGATGAGCTTTGTCAGCTCGGGGATAATCAATTGTTCACGTGCATGATTATTATTCATCTTGCAGCCTGCTAGCAGCTAAAAAACATTATCTGACTAGATCTTCACGTGGTCCAAAAATCTATATGCCTGGCCACTACTGGGATTATTGATTACCAGGTTTACTCATATGACGTTACATGGACAGGAAAAGCTTACCAGATGGAAAATGCATCGACAGCTATCTCGGCGTTCTTCAGATAGCCGGCGAAGAGGATCAATGCCATGTAATACCAAACCTCCAGACTGCACTCATTAGCAAAATCATTGATTCAGCACAAAATCATCATTCCTTCTAATAGAGGACGTTTTGAGACACGAGTCACATGGAGTAATTCTGATTTCTGACTACTAAATCACCTTCTAAATATGAGATCGTTAAGCTCAATCAATGCACTGCCATTAGGGTGGTAATCTAGTACGTAATTGTGTAAAGAATTGTGATTCGTGAGGTCGTTAGTCAACTCTACTACCAGTGATTATTTGGAAACTAATACTTAAACCAAGGCCATCAAGCTCTAGGTCGAGTATAGCGCAATTTTAACGTCACCCGTGTTAGCTGGTATTGAGGGCCTCGTCCTTCACTATCTTCCTCTTTGTTTTGTTAAACTAAATGAAGCGTCAACGCTGCCATAACTACACAGTAAGCAAATGTATGTATAGGACATTTTTTTATTTCATTGCTAAACGTGCAACCTATCGGGACGTGGAACATCCTAGAAGTGGAATTTACTGCTAGTGCATGCCGTCAGTAATAATTTAAGGGCATTCCATTCAAACAAATTTAAATATGATTTGTGTGATAGAACGAAATTACCGTCATAAATTTTATTTAAACAAACTTTTCATCCTATTGAAAAAAAAACCTTTCATAAAGCTTTGTCAAAATTTTTATAAAAATATCAATTATCACACTTACAAATTAAAAACGTGATAATTGACATAATAAAATATTCATTGATATACATATTATCAAGCTTCAAAGATAGAAGCGTGGTGATTGGTATAATTAAAGATAGAAGCGTCACGGTCTTTTGTGTTGTGGGGTTTAATTGTAATATTGAAAATCTTAATCGCACTCAAAAATTATTTTTTTCCATTTAAATAAACTCTCTCTCAATCAATTTTGAAAAGAGAAAGTACCAAATGAAGGTATGTACTATCATACATTTAAAAATCATAGTCATAATTAATTAAGTTTCAAATTTATTTTAAAATTTCTATTTTATTTTTGGGGTAAATTGTAACAAAAAATAATAAATTTTAAAATTGAATAATTATGAGCATAATTTTAAATGGATGAAGTACATATCTTTATTTTTTACTTTTCCATTTTTAAATTGATATGAGAGGGAGTTTGTTTAATTTGAATAAATAATTTTTGGGTGTGATTGAAATTTTCAAAATTACAATTGAACCCTGCAACCCATAAGGATTGTGAATTTTAAAACCGAATAGTTATGATCGTAATTTTAACACATTTTGTACTTTTCCCTGAAATGTAGTGTAAATTGTAGAGTTATTATTGTCGGTTGATTTTAATATATATTTAATACGTATTTTTGTGTCGAAAAGTTAGTAGAAAAATGGTTGAGAACTCACCACATCATGACAGCCGAGGCCAGCGAGAGCCGAACGAAGGCCCAGAGATTTCGAAACGCCCCCCACGAGAACCCGGACCAAGCTCGGCCGCAAGTCCCGCTGAAGATATACGCCATTTGACACAGGACGATAAGAACCCAAGACGAGTTGAGCGCGATGGCGGCCCCGACGAGTCCCAGTCCGAGTCTTATCATCAAAAGCCAGCTCAGCAAGGCGTGGAGGACTAAGACGGCCCCAGCAAGCACGGCCATGAACATGATCTTGCTCTGGGCCTGGAGGAACTTGGCTATCGGGAAGTTGAAGGCGTAGGCGAAGAGCTGCGGGATCATGTAGACGGCGAAGGTGCCTGCGGCTTCGGCTATTTCGGGCTCCTGGCCGATGAGTCTGAGCAAGGGAGCGGCGAATATGTAGAGGAACATTAAGAGGAAGGCTGTGGAGTTGAGAATAACCCATGAGCGTTGCATGTAGACTCCTAGCATGTCGATCTGGCCTGCCCCGAACGCCTGCCCGCACAGCGTCTCCAGCGCACTTCCCATCCCTAGCTGATCAAACAAAATCAAATTCAAATTACTAGAAATTCGAGAATGCACTACATGTGCAAGTTTGGTTAGTAATCTGCTAGTTCGTCGCTAAAGATAGTTTTGCTTAGAACTTTGTGGCGCGGCAAGGGTGGTTACCATGGCTCCGAAGGAGAAGCCAGCTATGACGGAATTTTCGACAGACACGGCGGCGAGGGCAATGGTGCTGACATGGCCGGCGAGGAGCTGGGTGACGGCCCCAAGAGAGTACTGACATATGGACATGAAGATGGCCGGTCCAGCAAGGTACCATAGCTTCTTGGTCTCCACATAGAATTCACGGAAAAAGTCACGAGGGCCGTTGATGGGTTCTATGTCATTTTCATCGGCTATGAAGGAATGGCGGGGCTCAACAGCGTCTGCGGCGGTGGCGGAGAGCAGCTGTTGGTTGGCTCCGTCGTGGTCCATAAGTGCGGATCCGCAGAGGAGGGATATGACAAAGGGAAGGAGGAGAGAAGGTAGTTGAGGAGCTTATGTTACCTTCTTGGTAGTAAAATAATGGGAGTGATTTAGGGCAGATTGTCGCCTACGTAAGATGTGACAAAATATAAAGTGAGATCGAATAATATTAATTAATTTCAATTTTATTTTTGATTTTTTAATGTATAATGTGGGCCAGGTGGACAATATCAACTCAAAATACTTTGTTTGTTTGCGACTATCGTGCTACTGCAGATTGGGTGGGCTCCTAGACGTTGAAATCTTATAGGGTATGCAGTCCTTAATTAGAATGAGAATGACAATAAGATATATTGATATTTGGATTTGTCGACTTCCAATCATTGATTTTTTTATATGTAAAAACTGCTTTATAAATAGTCGATTTGCTATAAAAAAAAGTTAGTGTTTATAACTGGTGTTTTACAAAAATTTACACAATCGCTATAATAAACACAGTTGCCTAATATTATAAATATGTACAAAACCATCATTACAAACAACGATTTCGCTTAAAAATTGTTATTCGTAACAATCGTTTTAGATTATTACGATTTAATAATGGAATACAAATCATAGTTAAAATAAAATAAATTAAAAACCATGTAAGAGAGTAATTTTGAAGAAACAAAAATCAACTTGGAATGATATTTTGCTGGATGATTCAATTTTTATTGATTAATATTCATATTCCTTTTTTTTTACTATTTGTCGATTTGCTTTCTACTCCCCCGTCCTCTAATACATGTCATTTACGGTTAATTTGAGTAGATTAAGATAAAGTTAATGCTAGCGGTTGAACAAATTTAATAGGTAGGTGATTAACAATTTTTTGAAAAAGTTCGTGTAAAAAGTAAAATTGGTAGATGATTATTGGTGAAGAATGTATTCTTTATTGATTATGATAATGAAGTGATTAATGTTTGACATTTTAAGGTAGTTGTTGATATTAAATACGCATTGAAAATTGGTAAGTGACAGGTAAAAGTGGACAAAAAAATTCGGTTAAGTGACATGTAAAAGAGGACAGATGGAGTAACAAGGTAATTTCACTCGTCATTTACTATATGAAATCCTTGCTTACCTTAAAATAATAAATATTCTTATATTTGTATCAAATTTATTTGTATTGGTGATTTTTTATTTCATATGCATGTTTAAGTACTTTGTTTAAAATTTATTATATGTAAAATAAATGGAAATAAGTGACTATATACAAAGCTTGTGGCAGTTTGCTGTTGACTGATCGCTCAAGAAAATTTCAGAATTTAGTGTTGTTGGAGGCCATTTAAGTCTCACTGATAATCATGTGCATTTTTTACTGACTTCGGAAATCACACTGTTAGTTTATAATTAATTTCTGATGAAACATGTAAAGACATTTTTCTGAAAAGCTTTATTTTATAAAAATATTTGTCAAAATATATAAGCATTCATTTCTGACAAGCATAAGTGAGTTCTACAACTATATTCCTTCTGACCTCTTTTACATTATCCATTTTTACTTGTCACTTAACAATTTTCAATACATATTTAATATCAACAACTATCTTAAAATGTCAAACATTAATCACTTCTTTATTATAATCAATAAAAAAATCATTCATCACCAGTAATAATCTACCAATTTTTTTTGTTGCATGAATTTTTAAAAAAAATACCAACCACCCACTAATTAAATTTGTTCAACCGCTAGCATTAACTCCATCTTAATCTACTCAAATTAACCTTAAACGACATATATTAGAGGACGGAGGGAGTATGTAATGGTGGGTATAACTTTCTTATGATTTTTAAACTTTGTATAACAAAAGTAACTAAATAATCTTTTATTAGAAAATTATGATTTTTTTTTGTTGGTATGTAGACGTTTTGATTTCAAAACTATCCTTAATGGTATACTATTACATACCAGTAAATCTTCACATTTTTTGTATACATATCCAACTCAACAGAGTTTAAATAATTTAAATGTAACTAGATTGGTATAAATATTTTCTCTCTTTGTATATAATCAAATTTATGAAAAAAAGTAGAAAAAAATTTAAATTCCAATATAACTTTTTTTGGCAATCCCATATATCCTGCAGAAAATTCACTTAATATAATTACATCATTGTTTATGCTATCAACATCTGTTATTTTCCTTTGTAGACTTTTTAATTTCAGGAGTGCCAAATAAAATAATAACAAAAAGTTAATATATACTTAATTAAAACCTTAAATTGAGACGAACTCGTCTCTACAAGTCAATTATGCAATTATTTGGAAAAAATATTTATGATGATTAGAAAAATAATAATAAAAATAATAATTTGAGATACAAATATTACTAAACAAGATAATTATCACTTCTTTGTTATTTATTATTTTAAGATTTTTATAAAGTAATCTAAATGGTTAAGGTAATTTATTTACTGGTTCTGAAAATTCAAATAAAAAGAATACAAATTTTATATGAAAAGAAATGAACATGTAACACAGAACTTGGACACTATCACACTAGTGCTAATAATATTCATATGACAAAAAAAAAAAGAGAATATTATTGAGTAGGAGATAAAGCACGTAGATGCATCATTCTGGGGTGCTGGTCAATAACAAGTAGATATCCCACATTTGGAATTATGTGATAATGATGACATTTTTATTATATGTGTTGATTAGAGAGATAGAAATACTTCTCCCCAGTAAAAAATAATAATTAATATTTGAATCCAAATTAATTTCTTTTGATTTTATATGATCTTATTTTTGTTTAATTTTCATTCTATTTTTTGAATTAAACAAACGAGAAACACACTCTGCCGTCTGCTAGTCATATTTAAGGAGAGGTAGTGTTCAAATCGAACTTCGCTGGCCTCCTATATATTCTCTCTGTCATCTTTTACATGTCATTTAATCAAATTTTTTTGTTCACTTTTAATTGTTACTTAACAATTTTCAATGCGTATTTAATATCAACAACTATCTTAAAATGTCAAACATTAATCACTTCTTTATCTTAATCAATACAAAAATCATTCATAATCAGTAATAATCTATTAATTTTACTGTTTGCATGAACTTTTATAAAAAAACACTAACCACCCACTCATTATATTTGTTCAACTGTTAGCATTAATTTCATTTTAATCTACTCAAATTAATCTTAAATGACATGTATTAGATGACGGATGAAGTAATAAAAAACTGCATAAATCAACATGATTAATTAAACGAATGAGAGAGAGCAAAATCTGCCAGTCAACGCTCCTGAGGTCAACTAACTGTTACTAGTTCTGATTCAGTGAGTGTATTTTGAATGGCGGTTAGGATTATTAGCCCAGCCGACTTTAGTAAGTCAGCAGTTTTGGCCTCTTGTAATAATAATAAGCACACACATCAGCATCAAATTCTCCATTCATAGAAGCTGTGTTTTGGTTAAAAGTTATGGAGGAAATATTGAATGAAAAATGGATTTGAAAATTTTTTTGATGGAAATAAAGAGTGTTTTAACATTTTTTCATCAATTCATTTAACGAAAATCATAGTATGTAGAAAAAAATTATTAAATGGCCCCGAACTACCGTCTCTAGTACGAAATAAGGTGTAAACGGTTAGTGTCAGAAAAGAGCACACTCATCACACTAAAACAAAATAACGGGACAAATTAAAAACGCTCTAATTTTCTCTAATCAAGACTTTAGTGTGATATGGACGTTTTTGAAAATAGTGAAAATGAATAGGATGTAATTGCAAATAGTATAATTATACATGGGATCAAAATGAGAAATACCTTTAAATTGCAAATTAAGGATAGTAATGACTTAAATTTATAAATGACGATAACACGTACCCCTTTTTCGTCATTTTCTACCACTATAAAAGACCAGCCTCAGTCCGTACGACGCTTCCGGTCACGTGACACACCCCCCGCCTCCAACCACACGCCCCCCAACCGCTCTCTTCTGCCCACTCCCACCACACATCGCAATCTCGGTCGCCGCTGTCAATCGATCCAGCTTGGGAGAGACGACGTCTGGGCAGCGGATCCATAAGCATGTGTTTTTTATGCACATTGAGAACACCAATTGTCCATATGCAAAACAACATTTTTTTTATTTTAAGGTTTTAAAATGTTTTACGCATATTTCTAAATATAATAAAATTTAAAAATCTTAACCTTAAATCTTAAAATCTAAAACCTAAACCCTAAGTGTAGTGGCGGAGCTAGAAATTTTATTTTAGGGGTACAAACATTTCTTTTCAGCTGAATGAGATACATAAATAAAAAATATAATATTTTATAAGCTTAATTGGGAGTAAAAAAATAATTTTAAACTGACTAGGGTTACAAAAATAAGAAATATAATATTTTTAGGCTTAATTGGGGATACAAAAATTATTTTTTTTATTTTTACACTGGAATATGAACAGTTTGATCTGAACCTGGGTGGACAGCTGTTCCCGCTGTCCACTGGCTGTCCACCCAGTGGAACCGCCACTGTTTAAGTGTATAGAACCCCTAATACAAAATCCAAAAAATCTGAAAATTCTAAAATTCAAAAACCATATAATTATAGCACTCTAACACAGTAGAATCCTAAATTTTTTTTAAATTTGTTTTTAACAAAACTATGTATTTTGATCTATTTCTTACCTAATGAATATGAAATGTCATATTATACCATTTTTTTAAGTTTAATTAGTGAAGAATATAAATCTAGATGACCTTAATAAGTTATTAAATCAAGGCTTCACTTGTTCGCGGTGAGCATCCACTTTATTACAATAATGTTATACACCTGGGAGTGATAGAATTTTGAGGGGTACGGTAGAGGTGTTGTTATTAATGGTAGGAAAATCTCTAGGTCAAGTATTCCAGTTCGATAGATTTTTCCATAAATTTTCCTTTTCTTAAAATTTTTAATTTCTTAAACCAAACACAGGCAGAGTCCACATTAACAACGAACCAGTTAAAACAACTAAGGCAAGATTCATATATTTTCCCGATGCAATTACTATCAGGTCTCAGCTAAAAACGAAACCAAACGGCAAAACCCATATTTGCAAAACAGAATGCAAAGTAATAGAACTCAAACCAAGAAAAAAAAGCTAAACCCTGCTGCACAAGCCACGACTAACAAGGTGTTTGTATAGTAGTTCAGGATGTTATCTAATAAATTAAAGATTCTGGATTCGTATTTTGGTGGTACCGCATACACATAAATATAATGAAGACGTGCATGAGCTGATTCACAATGAATCCGACGTCACTATCAAGTCTTTGTTCGAGCGAGCAATACCCTTTCTGTCTCCCACAAATGAACCAATCTGATGAAATGGTAAATCAGTCATGAGACCTAAATGAGGTGTGCCGCATTCTTTCTAACAAAAGTGCTTTTCCAGAAAGTGGTTAATATGGAATTGTATATTGAGAACTTAGGTTTAGTGAATTTTGGAACTGTATTTTTGTGAGTTTGATCAATTTATTCTATGAAATTAGATTATTGCAATTTAAGTTGAAAATTTTCGGTTGACATGGTAAATTTAGTTGGCTACGGATAATTCCAATTTTTCTCTAAAATTGTTACCAAGTTCAACATTTTCTCAGGAATTAAATGGTTGACAATTTCAGTTGGAGGATGATTTTGCACTACGCTTTTTTCAGCAACAAAAGTCGTTTAATAAGCATAGTCTATTCAAGCATTTTGATTTTATTATTTTTCGAAAGTAAATTGTTGACTAAGATACGTGATCATAGGTTAATATTCAAACATGATCAACCTAAGCCGCCTTAAGTATCTGGGGAGGATATCATACAAAATGCTGCTAGGGATCAAAATTTGAATCTGATGT
>NQLW01000024.1:749099-778946 GCA_002312845.1 Kalanchoe fedtschenkoi
GAACATGCAACATACTCTCAACTCTTGATCTTGTTGAATAAATGGTGATACAAAGTGGAATAATGCAAACCTCAACGCCGAGGCCGAACTTGAAACCCAAGAGGAGACCCATCGGAATCCCAAAGAAGTAATAAGAACCAATGTTCACATACGCCACGAAAGCTTGCCACCCTGCGCCAATCGCCACCCCTGCAATGCAAAAGCAAGGGAGTTAGCTACCTCGCTGTGTTTATTAGCTTATCAACGAAGCTCTTCATCGGGTTAAGGTTGGGTGTTCCTTACCTGAGAGGACAGGTTGGACGTCGTTGATGACAATGGAGGTCGCTAGCAAGGGAGTTAGCTTGTAAACCAGGCTCTTCACTGCGCTACTGTCCGTAAACAAGGATGGGTACTGGCTGCGAGTGAGCATGAGTATGAGACATAGAAGGAGTGCTATGAGCATTGACTCGATGACCACCACCACGACGGAGAACTTGGCTGTCCTGGGGTGAGCGGCTCCCAGCTCATTTGACACCCTCACGCTAGTCCATATCCAAGAACGACGTTAGTCAAACCTCAACGTTGTCTGTCTATATGAAACCATGCTAAACAGATGATTGACATATCCAACTTGAGGGAGATGTTAATATCTGACCTTATGGCTGCGTTGAATCCGAAGGACAGCATCACTTTCCAGCCCAGCACATTCATGCTGCCATTTTTATCAAACAATATGAGACCCAGGGTTAGCAACGCACGTGCACGGGGATGAACAAGAATTTGCTTGGATGAGAATGTGATGGATCAAGTTGGTGCAATAGAGAGCTGGAAAAAGTGTTCGAGTCTGATCGGGTGGACGAATCAATAATGAACAAAATGATTGAGATTTGTCGGCTCGGGGATAATCATTCACGTGCATGCAGGCCGTTCCTGAGTTTCTGTGGGTCTGGCGGAAGTTGGATATGGGTCCTTTGATTTGAAGTTTTATTATATTTAATTATGAAAAAATTAACATGGTAAACTTAGTTTAATTGATTAAATAGTGAATTTTGTAATTAAAGAGTTCCATTTCCACTATTTTCATTTTTATAATCTCTGGACCCTCAGCCGGACCTTGAATTTGCCCTCACAAGGGCCAGGCATTAGGACCAGCCCTGCGTGCATGATTATTCATCTTGCAGCCTTCTAGCAGCTAAAAACAATATGCTGAGACTAGATCTTCACGGGGTCCAAAAATCTATATGCCTGGCCACTACTGGGAATATTGATTATCAGGTTCACTCATTGACCTAGGTATAGCCTTGTATTGAAGTGTATTTATGGTGGCATTCTATAAGGTTACATGGACAGGAAAAGCTTACCAGATGGAAAATGCATCAACAGATGTCTCGGCGTTCTTCAGATAGCCAGCGAAGAGGATCAATGCCGTGTAATACCAAACCTCCAGACTGCACTCATTAGCAAAATCATTGATTCAGCACAAAATCACCATTCCTTCTAATAGAGGACGTTTTGAGACACGAGTCACATGGAGTAATAATTCTGATCGACTACTAAATCACCTTCTAAGTATGAGATCGTTAAGCACAATCAATGCACTGCCATTAGGGTGGCAATCTGGTAATTGTGTAAAAAATTGTGATTCGTGAGGTCGTTAGTCAACTCTACTAGCAGTGATTATTTCCAAACTAATACTTAAACCTAGGCCATCAAGCTAGGTCGAATATAGCACAATTTTAGTATCACCATTGTTAGCTGGTATTGAGGGCCTCGTGCTTCACTATCTTCCTCTTTGTTAAACTAAATGAAGCATCAATGCACCTTTAACTACAAACTAAACATATATATATATATATAGAAAGGGTGGATCAGTTGAGAATCTTCTTACGTTGAGAACCTTATCGATAAATATGGACCAATCATTCAGTGCGTAAAACGATCGTGTTTTGATAATTGTATATTCATTTTTATACCTTCATTTATTATGTCTTTTGAATTACATTTCTTTTCGATTAATGTAATTTTTAAGGAGAATATATTATTCAATCAGATATTCTTTCTCTTTCCTCTCAAAATCTCATTTTTATATACCCCATCACAAACCTTTCCTCTCCATTCCATTCCAAACCCTGTGTCCCATCCTGACCATCGCCTTCAAGCTCGCCACCGTCTCCGCTTTCGATCCAAGCCAGCAAGTGGCTTCCCCACACCAAACGAACACCTCCGTCGTTTTCGATCCACCCATATTCCTCTTTTCATCGCCAATTTGGTCGCTGGATTTCTCTCATTGCACATCTACCGACCTCAGCTTCCATAGCTCGTAGATTCTCTGAATCTAAAGAATCTGCTCCGCTTCTCCCGAATCAGATTACCACGGTTGGAATTCAGATTGTAGATAGGCAGATTTGACACCAAATCCAACTCCTCTGACGTACAGATCTTGCTTTCATCGCCAATTTGATCGCTGGATTTCTGTTAATGTTTTTCTGATTGTTAAGTGGGGTTTTGCATCATTGGTGAAAAGTTTATAAATGCGTATGAATTATTGAAGCGGTATTGGCTTGACAACTAAACTTTTGATTGATAGACGCCTGCTTCACTTCATATATATATATATATATATATATATATATATATATATATAGGTATTGGTATTCGTCGTTCCGACGGATTTGAAACCGGTTCTGTTCGAGAAAAAATAAAAATCGAATTAAATTATTAGAAACACGAAAATTTGAAACCGTAATTGAAAATTTAAAACCGAACCGAACTGATCAATTACAAACCGAACCAAATCAACCGATTTCAAACCAAACCGAGCCAACTGAGACTGAACCAAACCGAACCGACCCGACCCGAACCGAACCGAGAGCGTCACAATGCTCTCAATCCTGTTCTGTTATATATATAGATATATATGACATTTTTTTGTTTCATTGCTAAACGTGCAGTATCGGGAAGTGTGGAACATCCTAGAAGTGGAATTTATTGCTAGTGCATGCCGTCAGTAAAAATTTAAGGGCATTCCATTCATACAAATTTAAAAGTGAGTTTAGGTCATATATGATTTGTTTGATAGAAAGTAATTATTGTCATAAATCTTATTTTAATAAATTTTTCATCCTATTTAAACATACATTTCATAAAGTTTCGTCAAAATTTTTATGAAAATATCAATTATTACGCTTACACATTAAAAACGTGATAAGTGATATAATAAAATATTCATTGATATACATATTATCACTGAAGCGTGGTGATTGATTATCCAAATATTTAATTATATTAATCACCACGCTTCCAATCTTGAAGCGTGATAATGATTCTACTGAATATTTTATTATATCAATTATCATGTATCCAACTGAAAGTGTGATAACTGGTATTTTGTACTAACCGTTTCGTACAGACGAAACACTTAATTGTCAGAAGACCATAAACCTTCTCCTACATTGAAACGAAACACTCCGAATTTCAAAACGAAGTTTGCTTTGAAGCTTTAATAAGGGATGCCCTAAGCAACTCCATTGCAGTTTTATTATAAAATTTAACTGTATGCGGTTTGTAGAAAGACAATATGCGGTGTTTTTAACTTAAAAACGCCACATAGAAAGTGTTATATACGGTATGAAGTTAATGTATAGTATATATGACATTTTTAACTTAAAAATGCCGAATAAAATTATTGGACCGGGGTTTTTTTACGAGCGATTTTAGTTAAAAGTGTGACCATGATTTTTTTAATTAAATAATTTTACTTTATATAGCGTTTTAAGATTAAAACAGGTGTTTTAATTAAACGTTGTATTTTTAATAATAATTAAGTATTTAAATCAATTTTTAATTGTTTATAGAGGATTTTATCGGATTTGTTTCGGTATGAGTAAAAAAATTGTAAAAAAATTACAAAAATGTTGTTATGATATGAAAAAATTGTATGACAGGGATCTACTTTAAAATTTGTTATAAGGGAAATGCCGAAGTGAGTGATTGCTACTCTTGTGGTTCGATACGATCCCAAGGCCCTGAACATTAATTTTCAGTATTTAAATATCGCCGGCCACTGCAAGTTTATCAGATTTTCCGGAGACTGGCAAACATATCTCTACGTATATAATCCATACTGTACTTTACTATTTAGGGTTTCTTCTGTTTGCATAATCATTAATAAACTGGTCTTAATGATGAAGAATCTGCCAATTCTGTTACAGTCTACTCTGCTTCCAATTTAATTCCATGCAGCTCCATTTCAGCTTAAGAGAGCACACTCATGCTGATAAAAATAGGGTTGATTATTTTTGAACGTGTTCTTATTTTGTCGTTTAGTTTTCAATTTTGTATTTCTTGCTTGTTCTCAGTATCGCAGTTTTTAGTCATTATTATTTTGCAGAAAAAAAATGACTATCACTTTTGAATTATTAGCCAGATAATGGATTAGTTCATAGCAGTGAGGTTTACTATTTTTTTAATAGAAAGAATGTGGTGATAGAGTTGGGATCGAGTAGGTTGATTTTAATATACATATAAAATTTGTGTGTCCAAAAAGTTAGTATAGAGAAATGATTGAGAACTCACCACAGCATGACTGCGGAGGCCAGCGAGAGCCGAACGAAGCCCCAGAGATTTTGAAACGCCCCCCACGAGAATCCGGACCAAGCTCGGCCGCAAGTTCCGCTTAAGATATACGCCAGTTGACACACGACGATTAGAATCCAAGACGAGTTGAGCGCGATGGCGGCCCCGACGAGTCCCAGCCCGAGTCTTATCATCAAAAGCCAGCTCAACAAGGCGTGGAGGACTAAGACGGCCCCAGCAAGCACGGCCATGAACATGATCTTGCTCTGGGCCTGCAGGAACTTGGCTGTCGGGTAGTTGAAGGCGTAGGCGAAGAGCTGCGGGATCATGTAGACGGCGAAGGTGCCTGCGGCTTCGGCGATTTCGGGCTCCTGGCCGATGAGTTTGAGCAAGGGAGCGGCGAATATGTAGAGGAACATGAAGAGGAAGGCTGTGGAGTTGAGAATGACCCATGAGCGTTGCATGTAGACTCCTAGCATGTCGATCTGGCCTGCCCCGAACGCCTGCCCGCACAGCGTCTCCAGCGCACTTCCCATCCCCAGCTGATCAAACAAAATCAAATTCAAATTACTAAGAAATTCAAGAACTCGAGCGAAAGCCCTGCGCCAAATTATTCAACAATTCGCAGCAAGGAACAGATTGCCCTATTTGTACAAGTTTAGTTGGTAATTCTACTGGTTCGTCGCTAAAGATGGTATTGCTTAAAACTTTGTGGGATTTTTTTTTCAAGAATAATCTCTGAACATCTTACCTTTTGATTTGTTATCAACAATACATAATTTGTTACCTTTTGATTTAACATGTCATTTTTTAGTTCAGTGACACACACATGACATTACACCTCGACCATGACTAGGCAATCCGAGCAGATTTAACCTAAGTTGCCAACTTAGTCTCGCTCATCCTCATCCTCCGTCGCTTTCCATGGAGCTCAATCCTGACCGAACGGGGATCGGAATCGCCCTGTGCCGTCGCATGTGGCCGCCGAGCGCTGGCCAAACTGAACTCAAAGCCGCAGATTGAACACTTGTGCGCCTTGCTTGACCGAGCCGAAGATTTCGCTACGACGATGTCGTTTCCGTTGCTTGCGGTGGTGGGTGATGGTGAAGGTTCCGGAGAAACCGAGCAATTGGAAGACGAAGAGGGTGCGAAGTCGCAACAAGGTGAAACCTTTTCCGTCTCAATCCCTGATGTGGGATTTAGGTTTCCGTGGCTGCATGGCTCTGTAGCCACCCAACCCCTGAAACGAAGTAAACGCTTGAAACGGGTGGCCTCAGAGTGCAAAGCTCTCCATTGTTTTCGTCAATGGCGGAATTTCAAGGGTTTCGAGCGGACATCACACCAAGAAGATGAAGATGACGTCATAAATAATTCAAAGTTATTGATAAATCCGCTGGTAATATCACAATCTATCAGCGGATTGCCTTGTCACGGGCTAGGTGTATTGTATGTGTATGCCATCGTGGATTATAACGTGACACGTTAAATCCGTGGTTAGTACCAGCGGATTGCTTATCCCAATCCGCTGTTGTTACGGGCGAAAATAAAAAAATAGGGCATTGTTGATAATAAACCAAAAGATAAGATATTCTTGACATAAAACTATCAAAAAAAGATTATTCTTGAAAAATAATCACTTTGTGGCAAGGGTGCTTACCATGACTCCCATGGCAAAGCCTGCTATGACGGAGTTTTCTACAGACACGGCGGCGAGGGCAATGGGACTGACGTGCCCGGCGAGGAGCTGGGTGACGGCCCCGAGAGAGTACTGACATATGAACATGAAGATGGCCGGTCCAGCAAGGTACCATAGCTTCTTAGTCTCGACATAGAATTCGCGGAAAAAGTCGCCAGGGCCGTTGATGGGTCCTATGTCATTTTCATCGAATGTGAAAGAATGGCGGGGCTCAACAGCGTCTGCGGCGGAGAGCAGCGGCTGGTTGGATCCGT
The DNA here is from genome assembly GCA_002312845.1 of Kalanchoe fedtschenkoi. NCBI lineage: Eukaryota > Viridiplantae > Streptophyta > Magnoliopsida > Saxifragales > Crassulaceae > Kalanchoe > Kalanchoe fedtschenkoi. The sequence goes on from NQLW01000024.1 coordinate 755,604, forward strand.
CGTGGTCCATAAGTGTGGATCAGCAGAGGAAGAGCAGAAAGTAGTTGAGTGGTAACATAAGCTCGGCTGAGGCAGTATTTATATCGAACTCGGCTGGCTGCTTCGACATAATAAAACCGCATTAACGAACATATAATGATTAATAATTAAACAAATGAGAGAGATCGAGCAAACCACTCTACCAGTCCACGCCCGGCCCCTGACGTTAACTACTAGTTTGTTCTCAGCATGATTCAGTGCCTACTGTATTTGACTGGGGGTTAGGATTGCATTATTGCTCAGCTGATTTTCAGTTAGTCAGCTCCCACACCAGTTATTCTTGGATGGAACATAATTAATGCGGAGTCGCCACGTGGCGCATTCAAAAGTCAAAATTACACGTAACGATTTATCATTGATTTGATTTTTTTTTACTTTTCAACGCGTCACGTGACGATTCATAATTGGTGATGTCCACCGCCACGTGGTGAACACAGTCCACCCAAAAATTTTTCCCTGCACCATAGGCGGATCCCGCCTCCCCAAATCCCACCTAAAAAATTCTTCAACCTATAATGTTTATAAGCACCACACACATTAGCCTCTCCACTTATACAAGCACACACATCAATCATTTCAAACTAAATTGCTTTCGCTACATTCTTTGGATATGTCAGTGAAGGACCTTGTCAGTGAGTTAGATATTGAACATTGTCTTACATGTTTTAAGACGATCATAATATATAGTTGAACATAAATATTTATTATCAATTTATTTTGAGTGTGAATCCAACTAATATAACATTTGTTTACTTAAAAGCGAGGAATTATTAAAATATTTTTTATTTTGATAAAATTTTCCTTCCATCATTTTTCTCTCAGACGAACAACAAGAATATTTCATCCCATTTTCCTAAATTTTCATTTATCATAATTTTTTTCTCAACCAAACACAGCCTTATAAATTACTCCATTTGTCCTATTTTACATGTCACTTAACCGAATTTTTTTTGTTCACTTTTACTTGTCACTTAACAATTTTCAATGCATATTTAATATCAACAACTACCTTAAAATATCAAACATTAATCTTCTTTCTCGTAATCAATAAAAAAATCATTCATCATCAGTAATAATCTATCAATTTTATTTTTTGCACGAACTTTTAAAAAAAAATATCAATCACCCACTCATTAAATTTGTTCAACCGCTAGCATTAATTTTACCTTAATGTACTCAAATTAACCTTAAACGACATGTATTAGAGGACGGAGGGAGTATGATGTGATAGAGTAGGTGATCAGGATGAATGTGATCTAAATTTTATTCACCCAGAAACCTCACAGTTTCATTCAAACTTACAAAATTATGATTAGCCATTTTTTTAAAATATCTACGAGTACAAGTACCTAGTAAGTTCTGTGAAATTAATTAGTCAGACAGAAATTAATTAAAAAAAATCCATCTTCAATTTGAAGTAATATACAATTAACCGATAACTGACATTCTAAAATATATCCAGACACATTTTAATACTGACAAATGTTTAATATCTGTTATTATAATTGATTTTACACTTAAAATAAATTTACAATAAATAAAAAGATCCAACTATATTTAAAAATGATTTTGTTGAATTTTATGATATGATGTCGGACAAACACGTACACACATCAACATTGATAGTAGTGATGAAACCATAAGCAACGCTGTCTTGGATTTAGCGAATAACGTTATTTTGAAACTTACTCAGTCTATGTAAATTGTGTGTGAGCTTACAATCACTGCTTTTCTCATTTTAATAATTCTTCATCAGGGGGTGTTTATCTGAAGGATTTTTCTTAAATTATTTTTTTTTTTACCGATTTTAGGAGTATCAGATTTGTGCGGAGTTCTGGTACCTTGTTTGCCCTCCCCTACTTTTCCCATAAGACAAGACAAACAAATTGCACAGCCGATAAGTGTTGTAGTGTTTGGACAAAAAAGTAAACAAGAAAATAAGTGAAAAATTTTAACTCGATTTTATTGATCTCAATCTCAATTGTGGTCCTTCACCAAATTCTTGTATATTCAAAACTTAGATTATAAAAATCATTTTTCACCACTGCAGAAACACCGCGCAAGGATTGCCCAACCTTGCTCTGTGCAACACCTGGGAAGGCCGTGATCCGAGGCTTATCTAGATCAAAGAAATCAGCAAATGGCTTTCGACTAGACGACGGATCTAGTCTGACCCTTGACTGATCCTAGGCCCCGGGTTCTTCAACAGGGCCAAGGCTCTGCGCCTTAGCTGCCCAAGGGTTGCCCAACTTTGCTCTGTGCAACACCTCGGAAAGCCATGATCCGAGGCTTATCTAGATCCCAGAAATCAGCAAATGGCTTTCGATTGATCTAGTCTGACCCTTGACTGATCCTAGGCCCCAGGTTCTTCAACAGGGCCAAGGCTCTGTGCCTTCGCCGCCCAAAGGTTGCCCAACTTTGCTCTGTGCAACATCTCAGAAGGGCATGATTCGAGGCTTATCAAGATCCCAGAAATCAGCAAATGGTTTGGCTGATCTATTCTGACCCTTGACTGATCCTAGGCCCCAGATTCTTTAACAGGGCCAATGCTCTGCGCCATTGGATTCCATTTTGGCATTGCTGAGCAGTCAAGGCCCTGTCCAGATCTTTGTCGGATCCTTGCTCTCGGGCCTTTGGATCACGCCTAGGCTCCGCAAAACAGTCAAGGCACTGCCCCTATATCTTCGTGCACAGACCGACAAACTTATCCAGATTAGTTCTCCAATTTTTCTGGATTAAATCCAAACCGATCAAATAAACTGGCCAAATCAAATTAGATCGGGCGTGGTAGTGTCCATGCAAGAACTGGAGGAAACTCCTGACCTATGCTAATCTTGCCCATAAACTCGTGTTCATGCAGTGGTTTCCAAAATCCTCAACGCGTGAGTGGTTTATCAGGAGCCGAATTACTCATATAACACTATCATCTGGCGCCAAGTTACACAAGGTCGTATAACACTATCATCCGACTCCTACGTCATGCGAAAGCTTTCAGCAAGTATTTATGGATTCACTTCCTTCATGCTTTCGACATTTAGAAACCCAGCAATCACTCAAGGCATCACCACTATGCTGAGTCACAACTCCTGCCCAGACCAGCTCCTAGGACACGCTCAAGCATGTATACGAATTAGGTGGAAGGCGAGAGATGCGTGCAACTCCAGCTGAAGAGATCGGGTTTTAGGTTCAGGGGTGGCAAAATGTGAACCTGAGGAGTTTTGTTAGGGTTAGTATCTAATCTACTATATAAAGGACCTGGTAGCCTACAAATAGAGATACAACACGAGCAGTGAAATAAGTTACCTGCAAGTTGCACCCAGCAGCATGAAGATCTTGTCCCCGTTCTGCGCCTTACTGGCTCTATGCTTCTTTGCAATGTTTACTTATGCGGCAGTTGTGGCGCCATCTTCGCTGCGTGTCAGGATCAAGAACGACCTGGGTGACAGCATGAAGATCAAGGTCCGCTGCAGGGCTGGCGCGCAGAGCCTGGGGACGCAGACCATAGTGAAGGGGATGGCTGTCGAGTGGAAGGTGGATCCGTCCCAGGTCGAGAGAAGCTCGCCTTACTTATGCGACACGGAGTGGAATGAGACTGGGGGATTTCACTTCCAGGCGTTCCCTGACGCCAGCAGGAAGAAGGAGCAGACGTGTCACTCGTTCTGCTCGTGGCAAATTACTGAGGGCGGGCCGCTGCTGCAGAACCAGAAGACTGGCGTTTGGGAGGTCATGCCTTACCGGCTGCTGCCTGGCGGGGTGGTGGAAGCCAGTAGACTCACGGGGATGAACCGGACTTACTATGAAATAAACCATCACCAGCACAAATGCATCTGCTATCCTCCAAGAAACTGACCTCATCTCTGGCATGATATTTCATCTTTGTACCAGCGTTTTCCGTCTGCTTTGCTTACTTAGTCCTGCAGAAGACATGAAATAAAGCGAATAAGTCACAAGTAATCAGATGAAGCCAATTCATATCGTATCACAGGAACTTAACCGAATCTCAAATGAACCATATTTTCTTACCTAAAAACTCCTGGATATAAAAGGTACCTGACTTACACAAGAATCTAATAATCTGAAGATCAACTCTTCTGGTACACCAGGCTACAAGTTACCATGGTAAAGGAAAAAAAGAGAAGACAGATGATAATAGCACTGAGAAATATATTCGGTTTTTGAGGAGTTTGTATTCGTAATAATTAGAATGAGAAAGGAAAAGTTGAGATTATACAATAAAAAGTTGCGTCGCTTGGAGAACTTTTTGTACAAATGATAAGAATGGCAGAGAAATTCACATTCTGGAATGCCCGCCACGGTCCTCGTCCTCATATTGTGTCATGAACGCATCGTTGAATTTTTTGAAACTCTCCATGATTCCAGGCATGTCTTCCTCAGCTGGCAAGATGGTAGTTCTCAAATGGAAGACCCTGATAAAAAAAAAACAAGTTACGTAAGTAATTAAGTATCTTGTCTTGATGAAAATTAATTGGAGTGACTGGTTGATTCATGCCGTTGAGATTTGACAGAGAAAATAGTTTACCCTTCTTTTTGTCCGAATCCCGATCCAGGAACTGTGGAAATGCCAGTGGCTTCCAAGAGCTTCAGGCAGTAGAAAACATCGGGAACTTTTCCAGCTCTTTTGGCGGCTTCAATGGCCTTTGGCGGCAATTTAATTTGAGGGAATGAGTACATCGCTCCTGAGATGTTTCGTTGGCCAGTTAATGATTTTGTAGTGCAGAAAAATAAGTATAAGCTGATGGACAACACAGCTGGTTTTGATACCTTCAGTGAAGTTGCAAATTACGTTTTTGCAGCTGTTGAATCCGTCAGTCATCATACGGGCTCTTCTCCTAAGGGACTCGAGGATGCCTTTGCTGCACAGTTAAAAGCGATTAAGTAAGTTGCTTGAAATACAATTATCGGTCTTCTTTATCCGCTATCTTCAATATTTATGTACCTGTAAACATAAAGTAAATGCTTACCTTTCTAATTCAAACTTCAAGTAAGAGATGTCGCCTGGTTTAGGAGGATTTACCATAAGGCCCATCTGAACGAAGAAGAAGAATCACAATGCATATTCGAGTTCAAGAAAGGTTTGCTGATAGATCTTTAAATTTCACTCACAAAAATCTGCCCGGGAACGTTTGGGCTGAGAGATATTGAAGCAACCTTATAAATTTCATCGACAGTCTGCAAGAAACAAGGATAAAAATTGAGCCAAATGACCGGTTCTTGGCCTGCTAAGTCATGAGAACGGAATTTGGTTTCCTAATTCAGGTGTGAATTTGGATGAAATTTTGATGTAGCGTTAAAATGAGGAGTCATAAAAGCAAACCTCGGGAGGGATGTTTGTCATCTCAAAATAGCCACCACGCTGGCCGCATTCACCCCAATACCCCTTCGATACGGTGTGGTAAGATACGAGCTGCACCTCCTTGCTTATGGGAGGGCCCATGTCCAATAGTACCTTCATGCATTTCATCGACGAATTGATAAAAAGAGAGGCAAGAGCTATTTATGAATGGATGGAATGCAAGCATTAATACCTTTCGAGAACTAATGAAGGGGCGCTCATCTTGGTAAACGTTCTGCTGGTAAACCTCATCTCCGAGCAGAACAATGCTTTCTTGGTAGCAAAAGCGCAGGATTTCTTTCAGATTGTCAATGCTGAGGCATTGACCGGTGGGGTTGCCAGGGTTGATGATCACCATTGCTCTCACCTGAGGCATATCAAATGAATCCAAAAGTCGGGCAAAGAACAAACAAGAAATGGAACCAGCGGAGTGTATTATTTTTTAACTAAAGAAGCAGAAATTGTGACAAGCAAGTTGGGGAAGTCTTACAGATATTCCATTGGAGCGTGCTTTTGCAACTGATTGGCGAAGGTCGTTGATGTCAAGAGCCCAGTTTTCCGTCTCTTCTAGGTAATATGGAACCAGTGATCCACCGAACAGAGAAATCGCAGCTGAGTAGAGAGGATACTGTGGAACGGGGACCAGAATCTGTGCCCCGATGGAAGTAGAGAAGAAGAAGAAAACGCCGTCAACATAAGAAAAAAGAGGGCTTTGGATGGATACAACACTTTCGATGGGTCATTTATATATCATACCCCGTCACCCGGTCCTCGGATGATAGTGCTCAAGATCTGCATCACTCCTTTGCTAGCGCCATCCGTCAAAAAGATTAGTTCTGGATCACTGACAAGAAAATACAAACCCAACATTAAACCGTGGATTTATAGGAATATTTTTTCATGAAAACGCCAGTTATTCAGTTGGAGGGACTCGTCACCTTGGATACCCATCACGCCTCTCGATGAACTCAGCGACTTCCTTTCTTATGCCTGGAAGACCTCTAGAGTCACTGTAAGCACCTGCATATCCAACGTAAAGGTGTTGGTTAAAATTTCCATTGGTTCCTCGGCCAAATAAGTCTAACATTCCCCGCTATGACTTAGAAGCGAACTGTATACCAAGCCCCCCTGAAGTCAGTGAAAGGTAGTGCCTGGCCCTTGCAATGGCATCCGAAGGGAATATGAGCCCCACATTGGGATCGTCTAGCAGAAACGGAGCTTGGCATAGAGCAACCACCTGTGCAAGAAGCGCTATCTCAGTTTATATTTGACAGTGAAGATAAAGGAAACCGATTTCAACCAGATACGAGCTCGAAGAAGCGATGACGGTTGCAGAAAGTAACCTGGCGCGGGAAAGTCAGGGGCTTCTGTCCAAGAGCGTGCGGGTTGCCAACATTTGTGAAAATGATCTGCAGGTCAACGATTAAATCAGTGAAGACTTCAATCTGTGACCTCGGCTCATGAACCTATAGACCTGCCATTTGTGTTACTACCTTCTTTCCTTCCTTTTGGAGCTCAGAAGCCCGAAGATACAGTTCACCTCTGACGGCATACTGAGACTTCTTCACATTTTCGTTTATTGAATCGTAGTCGAGCCCTTTAGGCGACATGATTGTGTAGCTGTCAGGTCACTGCATCATTAAACACTTGATGTCAATCAAATCAATGTCTTCACAACCCATACATGGAACCACACTTTGATGTCAATCTATCTACTCTCAGATTCCAAACTCCATTTCCTAACCAGAACTGGAGATTCAGCATCTTGTATCAATGCAATCAATCCACCCAAACTATTGCTTAATAAACACCAACTGAGCAGCATGGATTTTGGGTTATCATAAGAAAATCTCAGAATTGAGGCACAAAGTTTCAACCCCAACCATTCGAAACCCTAATTCAACATCTAAACCCAGAAATGGAGAAATCAACCAATTCAATCACCCAAATCGCCTCAATATCACTAATTCCAATCGACCCATAAACCCAAATCCATCCTATCAAATCTCAAGTCACCGACAAAAAATCACAAAATTTCCCAACTGGGGTATCTCCTGAATTCCCGATAGGTCTTACCTTTGGACCCAAGTCAGGTCTGTCACCGCTTGAAGCTCCAAACCCAGTTACAACTGAGAGTCGTGAGAGAAAGCGGATAAAATCTCCTAGACAGAGAATCACAGACCTGTTATTTACAGCATCCAGCATTCTTAAAAGGCATGATTTTTCAAGCGGATAATGTGAAGCGGTTAGCTAACATGCATTGGCAGCATGACAGCCACCGATACAGCAACTTTGGACCCTTCTTGGGGCTTCTGCTACGCAACAAAAGAGATAGGCTTTATTGCAAGATGTGGTGTGGCTTCAAATGTAGAAGTCTCGAGGTCTATTTTGTGTGAAGATGAAGATGATAATGAATCAATGGAGTTGCTGTGGCTGCTGTTTCAACTGCCAGTGGCAAACCAGTGGCTGAAATAAAAGACATGATAAGGTTCCTTTTGAACAAGTTCAAAGGGCATTTTGCTCCTATGCTGGATGCTGACTTTTTTATTTTGGCATTGCAGAAAAAGTAGCTGAGTTACAAGATTGTACATCTGCTTGGAAAGCTACATTTATTGTTGAAAAGGAGAGACAAAAAGGGAGCACAACACTTCTGAAGGTCTGCATATGTTAGACTTTGTGTGAGGCATTGATGTAGTGCAAGAGTCTTTTAAGAGCTTTGCCGCTGTCGATGGCCTCCCTTGCTCTGTTCAAGGCGCTGGGTATGTCCTCGGCACCTTCGCAGCCCAGCAAGTGGTCGACAATGCCGGCATTCAGGACTATTCTGTCGTAGGCCGGCCCTTTCTCACCTCGGAGGGCTGTCAATCCTAGCTCTATATTCTTAGAGACCTGCAGTAAATATTCAGTTGAGTGCGAAAAGACTGGAGTGAGAATAGCGGCCGAAGCTAAGGAGAACTGGAACATATTTATCAAATATACAGATGACAGATAGTAGTTAATGAACAGCATGAAGCTGGATCAAATGCTGTTGTGTAGATAAGTAAGCCTCTGTGGTGGTGGACTGCGGAGACATTAATGATCAACCGCAACATAACACTTTAACCTGTCATGTGACGCGTTGAAAAGTAAAAAAAAAAAATTCAAAATCAATTGTGAATCCCACATGTCATTTTGAGTTTTCAACACGACACGTGACAGCTCCCAATTAGCTGTTCCCACAGTGTCCACCCAAGAATGACTCCTCATTTTATTATGTCTAAAAAACATGAGTGAATAAAAACAGATGGTTCGGGATGTCTCACAGATCTGTCTGTTCTTGGAGTATCGGATGGTTCAAATCCGTAGTCCTTTGCATTGACCTCAAGGTTAAAAACTTCACGTGAAACTCCTGTTACAACAACAGCTTATTATATAACATGAAGCTGGAGGAACTAATTTTGACATGCAAATTGTACAATATATATTTTTGAGGAAATAAATGAACAGAAGGATATGTACGTAAGACAGAGTTATGTGGATTACTGCATACCGTAACAAACACCAGAGAACATCATTCACACTGGACTACAGTCTCATAGAAAGGTAATTTGATAATTAAGGAAGTAGGAATATGGCGTTAGTATAAAACTCTCATCTACTAGCCTCCAAAAATAATGAAGGAAAAAAATTATTTCATGGCAGTTACAAATGACTCGGTAAAGCGAGTGACTGCTACTGTAAAAATGAATGATAGGCACTAACCATCGAATTCGCAAGCGGAGGCAGTACTAAGCGACCGGAACCCTGAACAATAATTTACTGGAACACCTTTCGAAGTGTTATGTGATTTCAGCCTGGTAGTCATCGAAAGAGCCCCTTCCTCACCCTACACTAAACACAAACTTGGATAAATACTTCACCTAGAAAATGTTGAACAAAATCCCATGTCTAAAGAATTCTATCAGCACGGTAATTGAGTGTTAATCCGAAAACAAAACACTTTTACACCCTATACCTTGACCACAAGACCTGAATGGACGCCTCTTCTTTTCATAAGCATCAACAATGGTTCTTCAAAACCTTCATGATAAAATCCAGCAACTACTGACTCCCTCCCTCGGGCCTGTTAATAAAAATGGTAAGTGACTGTGGTGTGAATATTTGCATCAGTAGATGCAATATTCTCTTGAAGTCAAAGTTGCAATCATAGTTGTCATCATTGATTTTAGCCACAAGAAGGTTAACTTTACTTTCGAATACCAATTAATAATAACATGGCTTACCCTAACAATTTGTTGAACTTTCTCAGTTGTTGCTAGGGATGGACGTTTCTTTATGTGCTCCCTCACCTTAAGAAGCGAATACCTGTGTAGAATTATCAAGAGGACATAAATCGAAAGATCAAACAGAGAGTTCAAGCCTGGACAATTATCTGTGAGGCATAAAATATAAGTTTTCGTTGCCATTGTGAGGTCAAGTTCACATCATATTCATTCAGTTTTGCTTGATTATGTGCATAAAGAGAATGGACGGGCTTTTATTCAATTACTAAGAATAATTCAACAGTCTATGTCTACGGCTGGCATATTCTTGTTCATTAATTAGTATTTTACAGTTCATGCTACTTTCCCAAAATATAATGAAATAAACAACAAGTTAAAACATATATAACAAGAATGATACCCAACACGAGGAAACATCTGACAGAAAAATATGATCTCAAAAGGTTACAAGTTCGAGAAAACCATACAGGGACGGATGAGCTTCCCGTTGACTCACATAGGCAAAACCAACTGCATCATCCTAAAAGAAACATTGCTCTCATTAGAACTAACACTCTGCAAGCATAAACAGAAAACGCAGCCTGTTATAAATACCTCAATAAGTACTTTTGCCTGCAACGGGGTCAAACAGGTATTGGCACCCATAAACCTTAACATTTGTTCATCAGTTATGCCCCCCTATTCAAATATGGTGACATGTGAGGGTCCAGTTTACAGGTGGTAAAAGAACAGCATGTAAATAAATTTCAATTGCCTTTATTTTTTATTTCTATAGAAGAAATGCATGACAAGCAAGGTCCTCAAAGCAATATTTATGAAAGAAGTAACATCAATAACAACAACCTTTGCAATTTTATCCAGACTTGTTATCCAAAAATCAAAGAAGGATCAATTATGCAGGCCAACCTTTGGGGGCATCCAATCCAGGCCATGTAGCAAGCAGGATTCATTATATGACGCCCTGACAGCGGCGACAAATAAGGTACTGCGGAAGAATCGAGTGTTTCCATCATAAGGTTCACCATAATGCGTCAATGAACCAACTTCCGCAACAGGTGCTGGACCTATTGATCAACCGTACGAGATTAGTAACATTGAAAGGCACGCAAAGTTTGTCTATATTTATTGTTCACTGACCAAGTTCATCATCAAAGGCAAGGCAATATGCTTTAAGCTCTCTGTCAGTCTCCCTATTCATGCGCTGGCCAATGAAAAACGCTGCAAGCAGCGACTCCCTCGCACCACCCGATTCAATATCACCCGTATCCAACGGAAGAACATCTCTCAACACACCTTGAACTTCCTCGTACCCGAGATGACCACCAGCCAAGACTTCCCTAAGAGCCCCAATCAACCTCATCTCCGTTGACCCATCACCCACATACTGCGGACCAATAGAACTCCCAAGTCCCATTGTGGACCCTTCAGGATCCGCGATAAAGATCACATCAGGCGGAAGCGTTCGGACAAGTTGCGGCCAATACGTGTTCATGGCATGCCTTTCCCCTTCACTCCACTGTGTGGCTTCTGGAAATGCATTCGCCCGAATGGTCATTCCAGCAAAAAACGCCCCAAGCTGCGCTCTTGACACCTCTTCCTCATCTTTCAGCTCACCTTTAACTGCACAATCAAACAGACATAACGCAATCCGAGATCATGAAACCCCACTAGCATAAAATTCAATCAACTGCCAATCCATCAATCTCAGAAACTTTCAAAACCCTGCGTCATCTCCTCATCGAAAACCCAAGAACTCACTCTACCTGATTTCAAAATCGTATCCAAAACGCGCATCGCCTGCTCGTCTCCAAGCGGTTTCGACTGCGTAGGGCCAGTGCAAACCCTAGCTTGCGCATCCAACACTGTCTGATTCGGCTTCGGAATCTTCGGATTCCGGTAATAAGTAGATACCGCAGGATTCTTCACATCCGTAGAGCTCAACTCACCCAACGCAGCAGCATCCAACACCGCGTTCACAGTCGCGTTCACAGTCGAACGAATACTCCCGCAACCCGAACCACCCCATTTGCTCGCTGGCAACTTCAACGCATCCCTCAGCCTCGTCCGAATACAAGTTCGCAGCTTCTTCGGGTCAATCAATACACCAGCGCACAACGAAGACGGCTCTAAGCTCGGCAGAGACTGCATAGTTCGAAGCTGGTCGGACGATTTTCGACTTCGAAGAATCGAATGATGTCGTCGTCTTCTTCTCCGTGCTGCATTTCTTTTCTTTCACGAATCTGGAAATTACTTCTGCCAGAAATATATTAGCGACGGTGTTTCCTTTTAAGCCACGACTTTTAAGCAAACAAACTAGATCGAACTGGAAGTAGTCATTTTGGTCTGGTAATAAGAAGCCTATGGTCAAAACGGCAATCAAGTCTGCGTGTTACAAAGGGGCAACAAGCACAAAGGGAGCAATTAATCTTGTTTGCGACGTTGTTTCGAATTTATTTAAAATGGTTTCATTTTCATATGTCAATCTTCATCAATTTATTTATTATTCTATATTCATCAACTTTTCTTTCGTATTCATAAAATTATTTATGGTTTTATATTCATCAATTTCGCTTCCATATTCATAAGAGTGTATTTATGATTTCATATTCATCAGTTGTGCTTGTGTATTAATCAGATTTTTTATGGTTCCATATTCATCAGTTTTGCTTCCATATTCATCAGATTATTTATAGTTCCATATTCATCAAATTATTTATGGTTCAATATTCATCAGTTGCGCTTACATATTCATCAGTTGTGCTTCCATATTCATCAGTAGTACTTCTGTATTCATCAGTTTTTCTTCCGTATTCATTAGATTATTTATGATTCCATATTCATCAGTTTTGCTTCCGTATTCATCAGTTTTGTTTTCATATTCACCAGATTATTTATGGTTTCATATCCATCAATTGTGCTTCCATATTCATCAATTTTTCTTCCATATTCATCAGATTTTCTTTCATATTCATCAGTTTTGCTTCCATATTAATCAGGTATGCTTCCATATTCATTAGTTATGCTTTCATATTCATTAGTTATGCTTTCATATTCATCAATTTTGCTTTCATATTGATCAGAATATTTATTGTTTCATACTTATCAGTTTTGATTCCATATTCATCAGTTTTACTTTCATATTCATCAGTTTTACTTCCATATTCATCAGATTATGGTATCATATTCATCAGATTTGGTTCCATATTCATCAGATTATTTATGGTTCCATATTCATCAGTTTTACTTCCATATTCATCAGATTATTTATGGTTCCATATTCATCAGATCATTTATGATTCTATTTTCATCAATTGTGCTTACATATTCAATAATTTTGCTTCCATTTCATTAGTAGTGCTTCCGTATTCATCAATTCTTCTTCCATGTTTATCATATTATTTATGATTCCATATTCATCATTTGTGCTTTCATATTCATCCGTTATTTATGGTTTTATATTCATCAGATTATTTATGATACCATATTCATCAGTTTTGCTTCCATACTCATCAGTTTTGCTTTCATATTCATTAGTTATGCTTCCATATTCATCAGTTTTGATTCCATATTCATCAGTTTTGATTTCATATTCATCAGATTATTTATAATCCCATATTCATCAGTTGTACTGTTGTATTCATCAGTTATGCTGCTATATTCATCAGTTGTGATTTATATTCGTCAATTAACCAAAACAAATTATAAGTTGTGTTGCTATATTCATTAGTTGTGCTTCTATTCATCAGTTATAATTATGTATTCATCAATTAACCAAAAACACCTAATTAATATAGTAGCACAACTGATGTATACAACAACACAACTAATGAATATAGTTGGTCAACAGATGAATATTCATCAGTTGTGCTTCTATATTCATCATATGTGCTGTTGTATTCATCAGTTGCGATCTATATTCATCAATTAACCTATTCATCAATTAACCAAAACAAATTATAAGATGTATTGCTATATTCATCAATTGTGCTGCTATATTCATCAGTTAGGATTCTGTATTCATCAATTAACCTAAAACACCTAATTAATATGTAAGCACAACGGTAGAATATTGTAATACATGATTAATGCAACAACACCACTAATGACTATTCATCAGTTGTGCTGTTCTATTCATCAGTGGTGCTAATATTTTCATCCATTAACCAAAACAAATTATAAGACGTACTACTATATTCATTAATTAAGATTCTATATTCATCAATTAACCTAAAACACCTAATTAATATGTAAATATCCATGAGCTATGCTCGGCTGTGATGCAATATTCATAAGTTATTTCTGATCAAAACACAACATACGAGGTTATTAATGTATAACAATTAAAATGACACAGTTTTAACACAAATTCAAAACAAGGTCACGAACGAACAGAGGAGATATTCCTGGAGCATCAATAATTTACGCTATCCGACCCACATCGTCAATGGCTGCTTCGCATTTGATCAATATGGTCCGAATGCTGAGTTAAATCGGTCAAGATGTGCACTTTCGGAAGCCCATTAGGTCGAATCGGATCTGAAGATCGTCCAATGCGGCAATGAATTGATTCCCAGTTGAGTTCGAAGGAAACTGAGGGTTTGAATTTGAATGGCGGGAGCGGCCTCAGCTCTGTTCCTTCTCGACATCAAAGGCCGAGTTTTGGTACCGGGGCGATGTATCTGCTGTTCAGGCCGAGCGGTTCTTCACCAAGCTCATAGAGAAGGAGGTGTGTTTCAGTCTTCATGAAATTAATGATATCTGAACTTCTTCATTTTTTTAACAATATCATATTTTGATGCTCAACTGGGATTGACATTTGAGTTTGGAAGATTGGGTTTGGCTTCAATAGGAAACCTAGGATAGATTTCGGTGATTGTCTCTTCTCTCTTGTCTGTTGGTTGGAGGTGTAGTAAGTTGAGTTGATGGTTGTTGGACTTTGATGGTTTCTTCAGGGTGATCCCCAGTCACAGGACCCGGTCGCCTATGACAACGGTGTTTCATACATGTTCACTCAACATAACAATGTGTATCTGATGGCCGCTGCGCGGCAGAATTTTAATGCCGCTAGCCTTCTCCTCTTTCTGCATCGAGTAGTTGATGTAAGTCATCAGGCAGCCGTTGGTTCAAGTTCCATAAAGAGCCGTGTTTTAACCTTCCATTGATCGTGGATTCTCTTCTGTGTAGGTGTTCAAGCATTACTTTGAGGAGTTGGAAGAAGAATCGCTCAGGGATAACTTTGTTGTTGTGGTAAGCGAAAGTGATTCTCATTCTCATCTCATTCTCTCTTGTCTCATTTTCGTTTTCTCAGCGAGTTCATCAAGACTGATGCGTATAGGATGGAAGTTACGCAGAGGCCTCCAATGGCTGTAACAAATGCGGTTTCTTGGCGGAGTGAGGGCATTCGTTACGATATCTTTTATTCCCCCTGACGGCGCATTTGACCTGACGACTTACAGGCTGAGCAGTCAAGTTGGTTTGTTTTTCTTCGGTCTGGTTGCGACTCTTCATCTCGCATGCTCGTGCTTTCACTGCCAAGTCTTACATTTTTCCGGAAGGTAAAGCCTCTGATCTGGTCGAAAAGCATTCAAGAAGTCGTATAGAGATCATGGTAAAGCCCGAAGCCAATTTAAGGAGCGCAGGTTCTGCCTTCTCTTCAATTACGTCGCATTTGATTGGGATGATTAAGGATCGATTCGGTAATGGGAGTATTCTTAACAGCACAGCAACAAATGTGGAAATCGAAATGCCCGTTCCGCCCGACGCAACCAATCCAAACATCCGGACGTCCATGGGCTCGGCTTCTTACGCGCCAGAGAAGGATGCGATGGTCTGGAAAATAAAATCATTTCCTGGAGGAAAAGTATGATGTAAATCTGACCCACACTGCATTGCCATGGCTGTAAGCTATATTCATTTTGAAACTTCGTTATAGCGGTGCTGACTGTGACGAATCTTGTGCAGGAGTACATGTGCAGGGCTGAGCTCAAACTTCCCAGCGTAACAGATGAAGACTCTGATCCAGAGCGAAAAGCTCCAATTCGTGTCAAGTTCGAGATACCTTATTTCACTGTCTCCGGTATACAGGTAAGAATGTTCCAACCCTTCGTTTCATTTTGGCATCTGCTTTTCAAATTCACACCAGTTGATTACTTTTGTATAGGTACGATATCTGAAGATCATCGAGAAGAGTGGATGCCAAGCTCTTCCATGGGTGAGGTACATAACAATGGCTGGGAGTACGAACTCACAGGCTCATTTGAAATCCCAGACTTTGTGTTCTCTCGTCGCCAATGGAGCCAACAGAGCGGGGGAATACGGAGTTTTCAGCATCCGTTTTTGAGATATTCTTTCATAGCCTGATAATTTGCAAGAGTATACATTTCCACATCCAAGTTCAACTTCCAGAAAATGTAGCTTCCTTTTTTTTTTTTCCACGAATCAGTTTTCACCTTCAGTGTCAAAATGGCTCTATCCCGGATCACAATGCTATGGAGTTCAAGCTCAGAAAACCCTACTAAATTTCAAGCTTTGGTATGTATTCACTTCATAAATTTCAAGATTTACACAAAGGTTCCTACTGGGCCGTGTGACTGACACTATATAGTCAACTTAGGAGATCTCATGTCAGATCTAAAGAATGCAAACATGTAACATCCACCCCACTACCCCTACGTCAAAAAAATAAAACCTAAATAGGTAAACAAACTAACCCTAGTGATTTCATATAACAAAGATTTGATTAAACCTTTTCTCAAGGGCATCTAACATTTCTTCCAGGTCCTCCGTAGTAAAAATAATTGCCCCAAACCCTATTAACCCCTCCTCGAATGTCATAACAGTTGGGATGATCCGCCAAAACCCTAAGATTTCTCACTGAAATCAGACTGTTGTCCCAGTCCACAACCTGCAAGTTCCGAAAATAGGAAGCTTTTCCAAAACCCTCCCCGGAGAAATGGCCGGATCCCATTTGGGTGGCCGTGTGCATGCCATTGGGACGGCTGTTGACTATCTCGCCTCCGTACTGAACCATCGTCGCATGGTCCTTTAAGTGCGTGAAGAGGAAGGCAGGCCAGTATCCGACTAGCAAACCTGATCCGAATTCGAGCCACCAATTTCCACGCTTCGGATCCTATGATAATTCCATAGCACAAACGCCGGTAAGCGGTAACTATTTAGTACATTTTAGACATGAGTAAGAAGCTAGACAAGTGTTGGACTTGTGTTGCTGCCTACATGCCATATTGAATGAACATACATGAGATTTAATTTGCCCTAATTGATATTTGGGCTTCACAGCACGGCATGCATCTTATGTAAGCAAAGTTGAAGCTCAAGATATCACAAAGACAAAAAGAATTCTCTCGATCTCGAAGAGTCTCACTATGGCGCGGCTGTTAAAAATAAAGTAAAATTGTTGAAATCTAAGTAATCTTACCTTCCATATCAACAAGTTTATGTCGAACTGGCCACCGCGGTACGCTGACACAGGAGAAATGGCCGCCCCGATCGCGATCTTATTACTGGTCTGGACGAAGCCGGAGCACAGTAAGTTGTAGCATCCGGTTGCCCTGTACGCATCCGTCTACATAACAAACACAGTCACATTATCAATAATTTGATAAATCGATGAATCGAATCAAATTAAGTCGAACTGATAAATTCGGTTTGGTTTGTGTTATATTGGGTGGTTTCATTATTGTTTCAATTTTAGAAAAATCGATTACTAATGGTTCAATTTGATTTTTTTAAGTTTTTCAAATCCAACTTAACCAAATCGAACTATTTACTACATAAACAGTAAATAAAGTTTATGAAAAGAATTAAATCGAACCTTTTGGTAAGGCTTTTAGAGTTAACGATTTATTTCAATTTAAAGTTTTTCAAACCGATTACAACCGGTTTGATTTGAATTTTTATGAAAAAAACTAACCGAACCGTTGTTGCACAAGATCTGATTTTAACACTTGCTGAATTAAAAGATCCAAACCCTTTGTCGGGTTTAAGTGTATGAAGTGAATGATGTATGAGAAATTGACAGGTGATCGAAGTTGACACTTACAGTCCAGTAAGTGAAAAAACGAGGGTTGCTGTCTCCATAAAGCTCTGGGCTGACCTGCAAAATCACGAAGTAAATGAATGTTTTCCAGCACAGCTAGGGTTTCAGCCAATCAAGCTACATATGCAATTCAATGTGGATGCTTAGAGGTGGTTGTGTTCTGAAAATCAACACTGCTTTAAATGTCATAAAACTCGTACTCCACCCATAAAATCAACGCCAGCCCCAATCGGCGTAAGTTACAATGAAATCTCCACTGATCGCGACAAGTCGATTTTATTTTTCTAAGAACCGAGCGTAGCATTCATACGAGTTTTGAATGAAATGGGGCCTTGGAAACATGCCTGCCAGCCGGCCTCGATGGTGTTGAGATCGCCTGTAAATGAGCCCGAGATCACCCACATTTGCGAGAGGCTGAATTCATACCGGCTCGTGACCTTCGGCGCCCAGACGTTTATGGCCGCCTTCGCGCCGTAGTACTGCTCCCCGGTCACGTATCCCACCGAATGCTGATCAGAAAAACATACAACTCGGTTAGAAAAAACAGTTGGAAAACATAACACAGTGTCGTGTCTGATGGTGATGGTAAGAATGCTGTCTAACCATTTCAACTTATAGATTAGAGGAATCACGATATCTCAGGAGATCGATGAGAGCTTTAACGAGTAAAAATAACATGTGATGCTTAATAATTGACTGTAATAAAAATTAATTTTCAAATATATGATGTGACATGCTTACTCTTTCCTTCTCTCAACTTTTATGAACTTTTTTGTCTATTTTTATTTGTCACTTAACAATTTTCAATGCATATTTAATATTAAAACTATCTTAAAACATTAAACATTAATCACTTCATTATGATAATCAATAAAAAATTTATTCCTTACCGGTAATCATGTATCAATTTTACTTTTTGCATGAATTTTTAAAAAAAAATATTAACCATCTACTTATTAATTTTGTTCAACCGTTAGCATTTATTTCATCTTAATCTATTTAAATTAATCTTAAATGATATATATTAGAGAAACGGAGTGAGTAACAATATTGTTTGGCATTGATTAGTCATGTTACAAAATTGATATTTCAAAGATTAAAATGTGATGGTACAAAACTAACACTTTGACTGGTCAAACTAGGGTAACAATTTTGTTTCACATGGATAAAAAAAACTCTCAAATTTGAGACTAACCTCATGACTGCTGCTGCTTGAATCTCTTCTAACAGGAGTGGTAGATTTTCTGCCGTAGCTTCCTGCTGAGCTTGCTCTGAGCAAGTCACCTTCTGTCGTTCTCCGAATGGGAATCGTGCCGTCGGGGCACGACTCGCCCGAGTTTCTCCATAGCTGATACTCCTGCGGCAGCTCCTCGGGAGGGTCGTGGCCAGTTGGCTTCTCCGGTGCGGCCTTCAGAAATCGAAACACGACACATTCGAGTAATGAATTTTAATGTAGATTTGCATGACGTGTGTGATTGGTTTTCGACATGTACCCACCAATGGCTGCTGACCCATAAGCCGTGGATGATCGAAAGCGGGTTGCTGATCGGTTCGGACGCAGTCGATTATGTCTCCATCCGGGCTCTGAATCAAGAAAGAGGAAAGAATCAGAAAACAGAGGATCCGAGAGCGTAGAAAACAGAGAATAGACAGTGGGAAATGTGCCTGAATTGTCTTGACAGCGGGCTTGTTGATCTTCCCCAGATGCTCTCTGATGAGCTTCATCTTCCCCAGCTCCTCATCCGGTCTCAACTTCTGATTCGTCTCGTCAAATTCATTCGAATCGTCGGCGCGGACGGGCGCCGACACCAGAAGCAAGAAACAGAGAAGCAGGGAAATGATTGGGGGAGAAACAAGCTGGTGCTGATACTGCTGCTGATTGTGATTGAAAGTGAAGCCACAACAGCAGCTACACGCCATGGAAAAGAACCAGCTGCAACCAGCCAACCAACAACAACAACTCGTATCACCTGTTTCTACTCGAACTAATTCTGGCTGTGGGCATTGACGCTCTTGTCCGTTTCTGCCGTCAGCAATTCTCCAAAACGACGCCGTTCCTGGCTCCTCGACCGCTGCTGCCACCGTGAAGCCAGCTCAAAGCGCCGCGTTCAAAGCCCAGAAACCAACTCAACTCTGCCGAGAAGAAGAGGAAGAGGGAGACAGAGATGAGTGATGCAGCTGCTGCTGGCCTGGCTTTGTGTTGTGGTTTTAATTAACCCATGTGGGCGTGGAGGGATAGAATCATTAAATGGGAAATGGGAAGGAGTGTTCGCTAATCATGCTGTTCTGATTAATTTATTTAAGCGGGGTTTTCTAAAAATTACTATTAATCTTCGTGAGATTAAAGAATGGGGTTTGTGCTTGTAGTCTTCAATACGTGCTCTGTCACGCCTTTATTACAAAGCTAATTTAATTAATTTAATGGCATTTGTTAATTCTATATTCCGTACAAGCTTTTGCGAGATTTGACATTGTTCAGAGATTTGTGTCGCATTATTTGAATGTGGAAGATGGTTTCTCATCTTCTGGCACAACACCGCTTTGTCTGTACGAAACGGTTCGTAAATAGAAAATATACAACGTTTTAAAATTAAAAGCGCAGTATATATTTTATAAGGCGTTTTTAAGTTAAAAACGCCGTATAAAGTAATATTATATACTGTGTTTATAACTTAAAAACGTCATATAAAGTATATACCTTATACAACGCTTTTAAATTAGAAACGTTGTATATGATATATACAGCTATTTAAATGAATTAATAACGATTATTTTTCAACGTTCAAAAAAATATTTGGCAAATATATATTTAGCAAATATCGATCTGATTTGATCGATCATATTTAGCACAAATATGATAATCTTACTTTGAATTAAATTGTATTAGGCAAATATACTCTAATATTGAGTATTTTTTATTTATTCTGAGCTTGAAATGTACTGGATTTAATATAAATTTAATATATTATTATTATTGTTTGATAAAAATTTTAATTATGTAAATTTTTATTATATAAATGTCAAGAAAATATAATATGAATTAATAATTATAAATAATAATATATTTAAGAAATTTGTAATTAATATAATATGAAAAAAAATAGAAAGAGGTATAATATGACATGCCCATCCATGTATATAGGTTTGAAAGATTTGTTTAAATGTGAAAGAAAGGTTTGTGAAATGAGATTTATGACAAAGTTGAGTTGACATGAAATAGATGTTGCTCCACTTTGAGATCTCTCTCATTGGGGTGAAGCATATTAAATTGTAGGTTGAGATTAAATGGATTTGCGGACGAGAGTAATTTTGTAAAAATATACTTAAAGTTATTATTATATATTATATAATTATAATTTGATTGAGTTTTATCTCAAACATGTCGTACGCAAATTGTGCAACCTTATTAAATTTTTTTGTTCTTTACCTTATTTTATTTATTTATTTATTTTTTGATTTTTCAATAGAATGGATAAAATTTCAAAAAGTCAAATTATTCTTTTTCGCTATCGATTGTAAATCAGCATTCGTCATTGGATCTGTGGAATAAATTAAGTGATTACATATTGAAGATAAATTTTATTTATTAACTGTATGTGTAATCGTAATTTATTTCTTTTTTTATATAAATTTATATTTAATCGGATACTATTTTTTATTCATGTATTGCACCGAAGTCCTGTATTTTAAAAAATTAAGATTCTAACCTATATTTTTTAAAACTTAATAAAACTATTTATAAAAATGATTCCGTACTTATATTTTTGAAAAAATATAAATTATTGAAGACTCAGTGCACATTCAATCGCATCATTTTGTGTAGCACGATGTTGCATATTGGTGAATATTTAGGTAACAATTGTTTCGATGAATGAAATTAGATAATAAACAATTGATGGATTTAATCGCATAATTTTTATGCGGTTTGATGAAAATTTATTAGATTTGATAATTACTTGATATTTGTTGATTTGATTATTTAATTAAATACTTGTCTCCATATATGACTTTGTTAAGTATTTCAATCACCATTTATTTATTTTCAATAAACTCCACAATTTATAAAAAGTACAAAATAATATATTCTCATATAGTTATATGAAGACATCGCTATTGGAATAAAGAGAATTGTAAGACCACCTTAAAACTCATTTATATTTATGCTCGTCGAGACATTCTTTTTGGATTATTGGTGATATGTGCATGAATATATTCCTTCTTTTTAGTTTGAGAATTATATTTTGAAGAGAAGAACATTGGAATTAACTTAGCCAGGGTTACGGAGACACATTTGATTCAAAGGTGATCCGTGACGTTTTTGCCTTTCCAAAAATCCATAAATCTCATTTATCATTAAACAAAACCTCTAACACGTATTATCTACTGATTAACTACCAATAATATTAATTTAGCTAGAGAAAGTTCAATAATTTATGCATCACAATTATGAAATATCAAATGAATAACATGTAACTCAAGAGGGACATGTTTTATGTCACTAAGACGGAACTATGACATCATATTACTTTTTCTATTAACTTAGCTAGTTTATATATCAACTTTCTGTATATTCAAATTTCACATATTGTCACACTCGTTCATCATTTATGTCTCGTAGGTTATGCCCATGCTACGTGATTGTCGTACATCGTGGTCTGAAGACCTAAATGTTTGATTGACAACTAACGTTTTTGCCTCAAGTAGGGTTTTAGAGACACCACCATCTAGAAAGTAGCTAGTGTTTTGGGGCCTCGCATTGGGTATTTTCTTTTTAGGGCTCTGGTAATTATGTCGCGCACTTTGAAATCAGTCTCCTTTCGCCATGTGAATTCATTCAACTTTGGTTAATCTGGTGATCCTTTCATATAGCATCTTATATAGAAAGGTTTCCATTATTTCATTCTAGCTAGAATTTCAATATATTAGCACGAATCTGCAAACTCGTATTCTCACACAAGACATGGTTCCGCAGAAAGGAGCATCAGCTTGATCACTCACTAAGTTGCGAAAGACAAGCTACTAGATAGGAATGACAGAACTTGAATGAAATTTTCTTTGTCTACTACATGCCGCGAGCGGATCAAGAAGAACAAGGATTGCCTTTGTTTCATAGTCTGCCTGTTTGCCTAATCAGTGTCCCGACAGCATAAGACCATCATCCATCACTGTCTCAGCTCTTATACCAAATTTTCACTGTGGAGAGATTTGGCTTTGTCATTAGTTATAACAATTTGCATGTCTTCTTCTGGAAGAAAGTTCCGAACTTGGAGGAGCTGTGTTAATTTGGCTGCATTGACTCTAGAGTTAACTATTAATGTGTTGTCCTCCCTGGCAATACAACGTCACGTCACTTGCAATAGATATGGCATCCTAGTATCCTACAGACACATGACAAAAGGAGCACGTGAGATTGTGTAAAGGGTAGCCGTGTGTTCGCACCAAATTCTAAACCCTCTGATATATTATATATATCGCTTGTATCTATACACATGAACTTATCTAATAGTATGTCTGAAACTTTCGTGTGCGTCATCCTTGTGCAGGGCAAAGCGAATCTTCTCAGTATGTCCACAAGGGGAAACCCTAGCTACATGAAACTTCACTTAACAACAAATGTGAACAAAAACTGAATAAAA
>NQLW01000024.1:780143-796396 GCA_002312845.1 Kalanchoe fedtschenkoi
ACTTCAACTATGATGTTGTTTCTTAGACGTGTGTAATAAATATTGAGATCAACTAGAGCTTCAAAAATTCAAAGTCCAAGCCACGTGTATAGTTTATGTAGCCTTTTTCCCACACTTCGCCACCATCTCTTAACATGTGTTTGCATTGTTAACATCCCACTTTGTTGGACGTACAAACACAATCCGGCTACCCAACTAGTGTTATTGCGTCATGTTTGTTGAAATTGCTTTCAAAGCAATCAATAAGAAGGTTAGACTACTACTTGCGTGGATGAACATATGATCTAAGACAATTCTTTGTAGACATGCTGTAGCATATGAATGAGCATTATTGTCAAGATCAGGGTAAGAAAAATGGAAAGGAGATCTCTTGTTATATGCAATGTGTGTGGACGAGTGTGTACAGTTTAGGGTTTGGAAAAGAAACAGAGGGACAAAGCATGAGAGTGAACAAAATGAATGAACCAAAAGCTTTATTCTCACATAGACCAAAAGATGAGAATATGCAGAGAATAATGACTGCTTTTGGTGCATGGTAGAATATATAGTGTGGACACATCAGATATCAGAGAATCATATGCCGAAGGAGTTGGGGTAATAGTACATACCTCTACTATGCTATGATGGTTGAGCTTTCATCAACCACAGATTAGTCATGAAAAGAAGAGATAAGTTTGAATCACACATGCATGTGTATAAATGTTAGTTTAACTTGTCCACACATCAAAACTCTCTCTAACTGAATACGTAGATGGTAGATCCTTCCATCTTTCTCAAATCTGGCGAGCCAGCAGATTCACGATAATGTTCGGTAAAAATTCATTTCAAGAAGTTTTTCATATAACCTCTATGAAGGAGAAGAGAAGCTAAATTTTTGTAGAACAACGTACTAAAAAACTAACTTATAAGTCTAAATTTTTAAGCACAATGAAATTATTATTCGATTGAGCTAGTCCATAAATTCGGCATGGTATCAAAATTCATGGTGCGACACGTTGCATGTGACATTATGCGCGACTAGTTTGTGTGAGACAACCGTGCGCGTGAGATAAACCTCCCAAACTACATAACAAAGTGAAAGTCGCATATGACAGGCATAGTGAAGTAATTACAAAACGGTCAGACATTTCTCTTGTCCAAGTGAAGTGAAAGAGAGATTGTTGTATAAGAATTTGTTTTGAGAAATGTCTCACATCGCTACGCCATAGAGAAGAGAAGAGCTAACTTATTTTGAAGTTTTGGAATTATGACTCAAAAGCTTACATTTTCAACAATGAAGTTATAGTTCAATTAAATTTGTGAAAATCTAACATATATAATTCGATCAGCTGAAAATTTTATTAAGTTTTTAGGAAGAAATTAAACTACCAAAATAGATTAGCTACATGAATGATGCGTATAGAGAAGGTGAATGTGTTTCAGTCGGCCTGTTTCAATCGGCTGTTTCAATTCCGTAAAAAGCTGCAGAAAGGAGGAGGGTGACAAAGAAAAAAAACAAAAGGAGATTATCATCAGTAGCCATGCCACAGGGAGATAAAGGAATAATGGTGATGCTTAACTTAGGGAATGATGGTGTTTAAAGGGTTATTGCTTAGCTGGCCAAGATCCTAAAGATAAGTGATGGAGCCAATGCATAGTTATAGGGTATTTTAAGTATCTTTTCTACTGCAGTTTGAGGACAACCATGGCTGTGAATTAGGATGAATTATTGCTTAGCTGGCCAAGATCCGAAAGATAAGTGATGGAGCCCATGCATAGTTAAAGGGTATTTTAAATATCTTTTCTACTGCAGTTTGAGGACAACAACCATGGCTTGTGAATTAAGATGATCTAGAACTACATGTGGCTGGAACTTGATGGCTTATAATTTTGATTAGCCATATTGTGTACCAGTTATACATGATCTACTGCATGTGCTTGGTCTTCTCCTAGTATTTTTTGCATATGTTCAATATTCTTGAATAGGGGCATGGTGTTGTCCACCACAATGGTGTGGTGGTATCAGGTATGAGTCTTCATAGACAACCCTAGACTTTAGTTATTGTATTTGAAGTTGGAAATACCTCATGAAGCAGCTAGGCCTAAGCCATGTGTTTTAAAAGCCCCATAATCAAGGCTGGTAGACTTCTTGAAATAGCAAAAGATAAAATAAAAATAGGGAAAAAATTCAAAATGGTCCTCAATTATGAGTGCTTAACCAATAACGGTCCGAACTATCACAATTTCAAAAAGGGTGCGATGGAAAAAAAAATTAGACTGATTTTAGATGATGCTTAAGATCAGTTTGTTTAATTTCTTAAATATAATCGATCTTTTTAAATTTGTTGAGAATTATGGATGATTGAGTATGAAAATACGTCATTTTCTTTATGTGTGCAAAATAATATTATTTATTTTGATAACCAAAACGACATAGTTTTCGCACTCAAATCTAAGTCTAATAATAATACTAGTTTAGAAATGTGATGATAAATTTTATATTAGAAAATCAGTCTAATTTTTTTTTCACTATATATTTTTTTAAATCGTGATAGTTCATATCACAATCAGATATACCGTGATAGTTCTGTCGAATTAATCAGCTAGGTCACTAGTGTTCTAAAAGGCGCTAGGCGGTTGGCTTGGGACCTAGCGACTAATCGGCTAGGCGGAAGAATTAATCGAATGATTAGGCGGAGTTATATATATTAATAATATATTTAATAATTAATTATAAAATTATATCTATAAAATTTAATTTTATTTTAAAAATAAAATATATAAAATAATTAGGCGCTAGGCAGGACGCTTTTAAAACATCTAGAGACTAATCGGGCGCGTAGATAGTCACCTTTTGGAACAAAGCTAGGTGAGAACGTCTTTCACACCTGACACCAATGCCCCTAGCGAGAGGCATTTGAATATCGATTCACACAGTGCACATCTCCAGGAGGGCTTTATGGACATGGGCCTCAAATGAAAGCAAAAAGCCTCGTCATGGCGTGAGGTTGGGGCCATGATTCAAGAACATGAAGCCTTGTTACCTTCACAACAAAGAGGGAACATGATATGGCATCTCCAAAATTTCAAGAGATGATCAAGTTAAGCTGCGATGAATTAATTTAAAATAATTATTGACAATTTAATTTAAATTATTTGATAGTAATTGAATTTTAATTTTTTATAAATGTACATGAATTGTTTATTTCAATATTGAACTTGTACGTATTTGATTATACCAATTTAGTTTAAAATAATTATCTTGTAGCACTTTGATATTGACTGCATATTTTCATTTTCAACTTATATTGATTTAATCCTATGAATTTGAACATAATCGTTTTAATGTCAAATAACTGTCTAATGTGGAATGAAAATATCTTCAAATCAACTAAACTGAAATTATTAATCTACACGAAATTGAATTATTTGTATTTTCTATTACACTGAGCAAACAGAAATTCTAAGACTCTCGGTTTGTAAAAAATATTATTCAGAAAAAGTATTTTTGGATTTGAAACCAACCAAATACTTTAATCTCAACATAATCCAGACCTTTAATCCCATGCGTGCACAACTTTCTGGGACGAAAAAGGTTTCGATTTTGTTTTCCAGAACAGCAAGCAGATTGAATATTCTGGAAAAAGTGGTGGGCGGTGCACGCACCGGCAGGCTAGCTAAAATCTCCATTAACGGCTTCTGCAGTCTGCACTACACCCCCAACCACCGAAAGCTAACATCTTTACTTTCTTTACATCCAAGATAATGAAAAAGCTTCAGAAAAATTCGAGTAGCTAGCAGATGATGAGTTCATCAGATTCAACATCAACCCATCATCTGCTGCTTCCAACAAAAGTTTCCAACTTGGTAGATTTAAACTGAAGCATCATGTTACAGACAGACACGACGACTAACCCATCACCTTCCCACATTGTCAAAAAAAGTGCAGAAAAGGGAAGCACACAAAACATTACGTAGCTGTCACGCTAACACATGGCACACTGACAGACCAGTTTAACTAGAGAAACGCAAATGCCGGCTTTGGTTTGTATGATTAACATTTGATGTCAGATGACGATCTTGACGGTTGTCTGACCGAGCTGCTGTGGTCCGGTCTTCCCAAGCAGTAGTCTATGCTTGAAGGGACTAGCGGGGCCTGGGTCTTGCCGTATGAGTTCCAACACAGCGCCTGCCGCTGGTGCTGCAGCTCATGGAAGCCGTAGGTGGGTTTGAGCTGGATGTTGATGAGGTCTACGCCCGTGCAAGGGGTGGAGCTGCTGCAGGCCAGGTAGATGGGTTGGGACGAGAAGGTTCCGGTGATTTCGTTGAACTTGATGTCGGAGATCGCGACCGCGTCTGTCTGGTTCTTGCAGCGGTGCTTGTCGCAGTAGAACTGGTCTATCATGACCGGGACCTTCACGTCTGAGACTTGCATGCTTGAGAAGGTCACATTTTTCACATACCCAATTCCTCCCTGATGATCAAAAAATGGTTCAACCTAGCAACATCAGCTAGGCTCAACAAGTAATTAATGGGTGGAACATGTCCAACCATGTGGGCTTTGGATAGATTCAATGGTTAACGAAAATTGATTTTTCAATATGATACGTAACTGATGAAACTGACTTCAATCGATCAACATAATTCACCGAAAAATGACTCTAGGCTCAACGAGATTCAATCCTTTTGTCAAATTCTTGGAGTTTGGATGAGGCCAAACCTGCCATGTTTTGATTCGCGCTCCGTACATTGTTTTTAGCATTGAGACGCTCTCGACGATGATGTCTGACACGCACGCTGCTGTCCTATCCTTGCCAAGTCCCCCTATGCTGCAAAATGTTCATTTACGTGCTAATTTTTCAATCTCGTTATAAGAAATTAGTGACATAAATTGACTAGAAGTTCATTTGGTGAAACGTCTCACTACCTTATACCATGGCCAGGGCCGCAGTTGAT
Source organism: Kalanchoe fedtschenkoi (assembly GCA_002312845.1). Classification (NCBI taxonomy): domain Eukaryota; kingdom Viridiplantae; phylum Streptophyta; class Magnoliopsida; order Saxifragales; family Crassulaceae; genus Kalanchoe; species Kalanchoe fedtschenkoi. The sequence goes on from NQLW01000024.1 coordinate 785,079, forward strand.
GTGGTGGATGTGGACATTAGCGCTACCGGTCTGTATGGAGACACAGTCATCACCTGTCGAAACGGCAATAAACTAAGCAAAGGCCGGTTCCTGAACACGTTCATCACAGGGAAAAAGCTCCCTTTGTCTATCCTTTTTGTTCTTTTCTTGCTTCATTAATCTATCCACTTTTACCCTTTTGAGGATGTCCTAATAATCTGTCGAATGCTTTTCGGCCTTAGGTGGCAGAGTGCTGAAAATATATTAGTTATAAGGGGTAGTTTTAAATTTGTCGAATACTCTTCGCTTCAACGCTTCTAGTAGATAGGTTGTCGAATCTAGTTAAAACTTTATGTTTTTAATTATTTTGCTGACGCATTTTCTCTAACACGTCTTACCGGACGCAATGCTGGAGTGCTGGATCTCCACGTCGCGAGTTCTTTGCAGGTGGATTCCATCGGTGTTAGGGCTGTCTTCCGGAGAGGAAATTGTGATATTGGTGACCTTGACCCCTCTGCCATCGTCGAACTTCAGATGGCATTGGGGGCTGTTTACGATGTTGATGTCACGGATGGTGACGTTGTTGCTGGAGTAGAATCTTATAGCCTGCGGACGAGGAGTGAGTTAAAGTCAGATAAAACGTGGAGCTTCAAACAGCTGACTTTGGGACCTTAGAAGTTACAAGACAGTGAAGTAAGTCTTAGAGAGTCTCACAGTGGGTTTGATGTCTGGAATGCTGTCGGATCTTTTCTGGTACGAGGTCGAATGTGTTAGCTGGAGAAATCATGCTGACAATCTGAACAAAGGGTGGACAAGTTTTACGCTTACTTACCTGAATCTGGTAATCCTGTGTAGGAGTGCTCTTGCTCCACCAGTTGGATCCTTGCCCGTCGACGCTGCCGCTGCCCTGGATCGTGAAGTTATGGGTCCATTTGAAGTTGAGCCACTGGAGCGTGCTCGACTTGAGCCATGACTTGGCTTCCGCTGGAGGAGCTTTCAAATTCCCATCTACCTGCACCACTCGATCGTCAGCTGTGAAATGCTAAGATGGGGGATGAGTGACCGCATATAGCTGAAAACTGACCTGCAGAACGAGGCCTGGAGCGCAGGGCCCTTGGAGCGTGATCGAAGAGGTGAGAAATGTGTATCCTGCTGGGATCCGAATGGTCGCCTTCTCGACTTTGCAGGCAGCATTCCACGCTGATACAATCGCCTATAGAACAAGCCAGCGTAAGAAATTTCAAATATTTTTTTATATATTTATTTTACGCACACATTCGAATAGCAGCTCAATGCATACCAAAGAATCATCAGCAACTCCATCCCCCAAGGCGCCGAACGACAAGACATCAAAACTGGTCAGCGAGGTCTGCGAGGGCGGCGGAAGCGAAGGGCTTCGATCAGCTCGGTGGCTGCCCTTGTGGTTTTTACCACGATGCTTGTGCTGAGGTTTCGGCTTCTTCGCATGGTGGGCTTTGTTTTTCCTAGCCTCGACCGAGCATTCGGGGAAAGCGAAAGCTAGAAAGAGTAGTAGAAGAATAAAGCAGACTAGAGGAGACGAAGTGATCTTTGTCTTCATACCCTTGAATTTTCAGTACCTATTTGCTCTGTTTGTTTTGTAGGTGCTCTGTTTTGGAACAGAGGTAGTTATGTTAGTTTATATAGTTGGCCATTCTGGTGGGTGGGTGGGTGGAACATGCCCTAGTTTTTGAGGTCTCGTCTGCAAAAACACACTTTAGTTTCAAGGTGTGCTGTGAGTTGAAATTGGAATTGTATAATGGCAAAAGGGGAATCTTTCAATCAACTTAGTGGAAGCTAAGCTAGAATGGGATAGAGTTGTTTATGAATGAGTTGGATAATTTTATCTTAAGTTTCTAACCCCAATAATTAGGTACATGGTTAGAAGAAGGTACCTAAATCTGAAGGACATGGGTCATACACTTAAGCTCATTGTATCTTAACCCATTAAGATTTCCTTTTTTATTTAATTGTTTATATACATTATTCTTTATCTTTCTGATAATACAATTATAATTCTGATGTCTATATTAACAAATGAACTGTTGATGCAAACTAGGGTTATACAAATTTTCTTTTGGTTTTTAATCATTTAGGCTGTTTTTGGTTTAGGGAAAATTCGATTCAAAGAAAAGTTTGAGGAAACTGACAAGGAATCTTTGTTTGGTTTAGAAAAAATTAGAATGGAAAATTAAATAGAAAGATAAATAAAAAATAGAAAAATAAATAAAAAATAGAAAGTAAATTTTTTTTAAATTAAAAAATGTTTTAGTATTTTCTCCAAAAAATTTCACCCTAACCAAATAAGTAAAAAATAAAATAAATTCCATAAATAATTCAATTTCCCTTAATTTTTTATTTCCATCAAATTTACCTCAAACTAAACACACCCTTAGATTTAGATGTAAGGAGTTGCCCATTCATCTATCTGTCTATAAGGTAAGGTTTGGCCATGCCTCGAAATTCCTAAAACATGTCAGTTTGTAACCACATTTTGGCATGTATTTCTCTTTTTGAACACTTTCTTTTTCCGGTCTATGTAACACAAGTTATTTAATAATTGATTCTCATCCCAAGCAGTCAAACAATATACTATAGAAAAGATTAAAGATGGTTTCGATATCTATTTTTTGTATCTTAAGAATCATCCTGTCCATCTATCATTATTTGTTACTTTCGGCAAAAGTTGTCATAAGAACTTTTGAGGAATTTGTTTTACTTATGCTAGTTAGAGTGAGTTGAAATCATCTTATTGAGCATATTAATGATTTAAGTCTCACATCGTATAATTTGAGATCAATCTGTCAAATTTAACTAAAACCCTCTCACAAGTGAAGAAAAGTGTCGAACATATTAAAGACTTTAAATCCTAATAAATGATGTTCAGCTATACAATCGGACAAGTTTCATATCGCCGTTACTTCCGGTAAAAACTGCTATGAGTCATACGCTTGGGAGCTGTGCGGTTACCACGAACGGGCATTGCTTGCGGGATAAATAGTTCGACAAACCCTAAGTTATCCACGAATTCTTAAAAACAACCTATTCAAATGCCTCTACCTACAGTGCAACTAAGGGTTGACCTCCAGCTCCAAGCACCAACTCCATTCATGTTCACTTCCAACGTTGGACCGCATGGCATCAATGTCCAAACATATTTGGTGGATTCGTTTATTATTCAAATCTAAGATTTCATACTTTCGTTTTACCGCCTGTAACCACGAAATCACAAGCCAATACAATATATACCAAAGTTACATGTCATGATAGAAGGTCACCATGGTGATGGAGGGTACTTTTGTAATGGAGAATCTGTTGTATCGTGTTAATTCATAATTGTCATACGGGAAAAAAATATAAAAGAGTGATTCCAGTTATTATCGTTTTTTTAATTGCAATTTGAACTATCCAAATAGATGAAAAAATGGAAGAAAAAATTGTACTAATTTAGTAAAATAAAATTTGTAGCCGCACTGCTAATTATAGTTATTAAAATTGGATGGGATGTTGAACTGGTCAACAATCCAGTTCCGATTTAATGAGGGAACTATTTTTGACAACTTCAGCCGACAAGTTTTTTAGGTTTTATATTTATATAATAAATATTATGAGATTATCGGATAGAAAGTGACACTTAACATAAATTAGGAAGATTTTGCTTTTTTTTATTTTAAGGTTTTAAGATGTTTATTACACAGTTCTAATTATAATAAAACTTAAAAAATCTAAAAAACTAAACCCTAAAATCCAAAAACTCTAAACCATAGCCTAAGTGTAAGGAAAATATAGAAACCCATAAAACCACAAACCCCTAAAAATCTGACAATTTTAAAAACCTAAAACTCTATAACTCTAACATCTCACACTCAATCCTAAAATCTCTAAAATGAAAAAATAAAACTAGTAAAACTATATATTTTTTGTCAAATCTCTTACCCAACAAATATTAAGTGTCACCTCATATCTGATTTCTTCAAATATTATAGGATCAAAGTACAACCAAAAGTGTGAATAGTCTAGTGGTAAATGACTCGAGTTCATTATTACCAATTTTGACAATCTGGTGAAAGGGAAAATCGGTTTATACAAATTATCGATTCACAATTCGGTTATGATAACTATGCTCCTAAATTAATATGTCTATCCTTTCACTAAAGTTAGGTGATTTTATTATCAATTAAATGATAATTTTTTGTTCCCATAAATAAAATAATATTTTTTTTATCCTCAACACAGTAATGTTCTACAGATTTAATACAATCAATTTTATTAGTCAGTCATATCTAATTAAATTTAAATGAGCATTCTAAATTAGTTTAAATATTTTTTATTATTTTTAACAATTCTGATAGTCGGGAAGCCGTAATTACTTAAAACCCTTTTTATTATTTTTCACTTATTAAAAATACATTTTCGAATAAAATGTGGGCCAAGAACGCATTTTACCCATTCATGTGTATCTGAATTTAAATATTACGTATTAAATGTGATACCAATCAATCATCATAATAATTTGGGCTCACTCACAGGCCCAATAATGGCCCGACTTCACAAGTTGCGCCGAAATATGACAATAACTGGAGATGGGCTGGATGGATAAGCACGAGGGCCAATGAAGTGGGAGTCAACTCCAAATGCGTTGACACATCTGCTGTGTCCATTGGCTGCCGTTTGTTTCGTCGAACGTTTGAATGCTCGAATGGGCACACACGGGTGCGTTAGTGGTTGACGGTTGACGCGGTTTCAAGGAATCGCTTCTACGCCACTTGGTTGGCGAAATCGGACATCGCTGTTGAAAGATTGGAAGAAAGCTTTGATTATTCCCCGACCCCTTCCGCACGTCTACGTCTCTACTAAACCCGCAAACCGACTCCGTGCGAGACCAATCGACAGATGAAGCGGAGCAGTTGAGCTGAGCTGATCTTGCCTCATCGGCTCCGTTCTTGAAATTCCTGTCCTTTTCAGTGATTTATGAGATGGGGTTTAGTCACAGATTTCTGGGGCCGTCGAGTGGGTCATGGTCGTCCCGCGTTGATTTTCTTCAGCACGCGCAGCTGGTGAGTCTCGTATGCTGCGTGCTCTTCGCACCCTTTTCGATTTCGGATCCTAGGGCTACGCAGGTGGCGCTAATCTGCACAAACAGGACTGCGCCGGAGGCGGAGAGGACGCCCTTTGTTGCCAACTTCATAGCTTCGCTGGACGCGGTGACTCCGCTGGTCAGCGCTCGGAGATTCGCAGGCGTCGTCAACGGAAGCGGGAACGCTACCGTGTTCACCTTCGGCGAGTGTATGAAGGATTTATCGCAGCTGGATTGCGACCAATGCTTCGCCCAGTGCAAGACGCAGATCCTTAGATGCCTCCCGTTTCAGCGACTGATACGAGGTGGTCGACTGTTCTACGATGGGTGTTATCTGAGGTACGATGATTATGATTTTTTCAAGGAGGCTGTGAGTCCAGTAGACAGGACTGTTTGCAGTAATTGGACTGTGGCTGGGAATGTGACTGTGTTCTGGGAGAGTGTTGTGGGATTAATGACTAATTTGAGCAGACACGCCCCGAAGAACGATGGGTTTCTCGTTGGGAATTTTACTGGCAGTGGCACCAACTTGACTGTATACGGTTTGGCTCAGTGCTGGGAGCGCGTGACTGGGGCTGCTTGCAATACCTGTTTGACACAAGCTGTCGCCAATATAAGTAGCTGTGCTCCTAAGGAGGAAGGAAGGATCTTGAGAGCTGGTTGTTATATGAGGTATTCTACAAAGAAGTTCTACGATAACTCCACTTCAGTTCCAGCTGCTGGAAACGGAGGTTAGCTGAGTTTGTGTAGTTTTAAGCTTACCGAGTTTCTCTGAATTCCATATAGGGCTCGGTAAGATGTTGTAGGGGTCTGTGTGCTGTTAGGATTTGTATAGACACGCTTGCTTAGATGAATTCTTGTGTATCAGGTGGAGGGAGGAGCAGACTCGCGACTATCTTGGCTGCGACTTCCGCTTCAGCAGCTTTTCTTTTGATTGTCGCTGCTGGCCTGTTCGTAGCAAGGAAGAAACAGCTGAAGCGGCAGCGAGGTACACACCACACAGCATCTAACTTTTACAAGAATTTTGCTATGAAGCTCAGTTGAAATTTCAATCTTCTGTGGGATTTTAGAGAGGAAGCAGCTAGGCTCGCTCCTGGCCACTGTGAACAAGTCCAAGTTGAATTTTTCGTACGAAACTCTGGAGAAGGCCACAAACTATTTTAGCAATGCGAATAAGCTGGGACAGGGGGGCTCGGGTTCTGTATACAAAGTAATCTCCAATTCCCTGATACGTCTAGAAAAGATTTTCACCGAGAACAGTTCTTGCTGACTACATATTTGAATTGGTCAGGGTACGTTGCCGGATGGAAAGGTCGTTGCAATTAAGCGGCTTTTCTTCAACACCAGACAATGGGTGGATCATTTCTTCAACGAGGTCAACTTGATCAGCGACATCAACCACAAGAATCTCGTGAGGTTGTTAGGTTGCAGTATCGCAGGCCCTGAGAGCCTGCTTGTTTACGAGTATGTGCCTAACCAGAGCCTTCAAGATCACATGTTCGGTAACTCTCTCATCCATTTAACATCAGTTCGTTACATCGATTATTTCTGCGCTGTCACACATTGTTATTCTTCTCCTCCATATGATTTTATATACAGGGAACAGAAAGAATGTGCCGCTGAGTTGGGCTGTACGGTGTAATATCATACTGGGCACTGCTCAGGGGTTGGCGTATCTTCATGAAGAGATGAGCTCAAGAATCATACACAGGGACATAAAGCTGAGCAACGTATTGCTGGATGAGGATTGCAGCGCGAAAATCGCAGATTTTGGACTCGCTAGATTGTTTCCGGAAGATAGGACGCACATCAGCACTGCAATTGCTGGAACACTGTGAGTCAAATTTCAAAACCTTCATCCTTTACGTAACACAACTCGGCCGTTGGTTTCTGAAAATAATGACGTTTTGTGGATGCAGCGGTTATATGGCGCCTGAGTACATAGTTCGTGGAAAGTTGACAGAAAAGGCTGACGTTTATAGCTTCGGGGTTCTGGTAGCGGAAGTTGTATGCGGGAGGAAGAACAGCGCTTTCACTCAGAATTCGTACTCCATGCTACAAATGGTGCTCTTTCTCGTCGCATACTCGCTGGCAGCGGTTTGTTTGATAAACTGTTTCCTCCGTCCTAACACAGACAGCATTTTTTTCTCTCTGTAGGTTTGGAACAGCTACAGATCAGGAAAGCTACACGAAACGGCTGATCCGAGTTTGAGAGGGAACTTTCAAGAGAAAGAGGTGGCGCGATTGCTTCACATTGCCTTACTATGCGTACAAGCGTCTGCAGAAACACGGCCAGCAATGTCTCTTGTGGTGAGGATGCTGACAGATGAGGCGGACTGCGATCTTCCCGAACCTACACAGCCACCGTTTCTGAACCTTGGCAGCAGTAGCCAAGAAATAGGCCCGTTATTCTCACCGTCTGTGTATGATGAGTTTCGACCTGGATCAGACACCCAGTCGTCAGGGAACAACATGACGGACAGTAGTTTCCTTGAACCTAGATAACTCGTCAGCTGACAGTGGCAGTGTATTGACTTCATGATCACGGCTCGACTCAGCTTTGCTGAGACTGTGAGATTCTATTCTGGAAAATCCCAGGCTAGCACCATAGTGACTCAAAATCCCGACTGCCAATGCAAGCAGTGCTCAGCGGGAAGCGATCCTGGAGCTTTGTTCAACTTCAGTGTCTGCTTCGCTGCTGGAACTTCATGTTAGAAATTGGGGGGGGCTCACTGCTCTTGGAGTCTTGAGAAGGGATGAAGAAGTCGATTCTGTAACGCAGCCTTCAGCTCATGGTGATCCATATTTGGTTGGCTCTGATCTTGTTTGGTTCATCATTGGATGGGATGATTCAAGAACTCAGATTATTAAATCAGAAGATTTGAGAAAGAAAAATTAATATATATTTTAAATTATATCTAAGAATTTTTTTTCTTAATTATATCTAAGAAATTTGTATATTCGAGCACAATATTTCATCCCTAGCCAAACAATGAGTTTTGTTAGAGCATAGTTATACTGGCCGGTTCAACTGGTCGGATCAAATATTGGAGCCAGTTCCGGTTCGATTCAAGTGTATGAATCGATATGCCAATCAATTAGGTTTAATCGGACCCAACCGACCCGTACATTACTAAACCGGTAATATATTATTTGTAATTTTTAAGTCTGATAATTAGTGCATTCTAATAATAATTAATATTTTTTAATTATTTATACTAAAAATTTGATTATTAGAGATTTTGAACCCTTAAACTTTACATATCCACATTTTCTTCCTACCAGTTGGCTATGCTTCCCTAATTATTTACATTTATTCACTCAGAAAATAATAATCTAACACGATAAAATTACTTATATTGAAATGATTATCAAATCGATTAGAAGCATGATCAGTTTCATCTCTAACATGATTTTAATAACTATCATTAAAATGATTCAAAGTATGATCTAATTGGTAGCCAACTGCTGACACTCAAGGATAAATTTATTCGGTTCCCAAATATACTATTTTACATTGTTATTAAAATCGGATTGTCTGGTTCAACCTGTCAAATTATGAACCGGTGATTGATCCGGTCCGATTTGAAGTCTCTTACTGCAATAGAAACTGAGTTCAACCGGATCAAACCGATAGAACCGATACAAACAATATATAAACTTCCTAATTGATTGATACTATGTTAAATCTGCACATTTATTAAAAACAAACCCACCATGATTTGATCCCGAACTCTATAGAGATTGTCAGACTCACTATCACTAAACTACACGAGCCCATTTGATAATTCCTATTATAAAATAAATATATATTAAAACCTATGATGAATCAGACCGACAGTCAAACCGAACCCAACTACCGGTTTAATCAATAATCAGTAATCGGAGCTCTAATTTTGATATCTATTCTATTTTAGACTGACATGAAATATCTTGATATGCAGGGCCTTATTTGGAAATACTAGTATTTCTGAGGCAAGGTATTAAATTAGCGGTTCACTTTGGCGTGAAGAAGCGGACGATAGACCGGAGATTTCACGACACCGGTGCCGATCGCAGAATCCGGCAACTGCTTGCTTGTTCTTCCGATTAGTGATTTTAATGGGTTAAATCGAAGTCTGAGTAACGAAATCGAAGGAGATATGAGCGGGAACGAGTACAAGGTGGAGAGGTTCTTCTTGTCCTGCGACATTAATCTTCGTGTGACATTCCGGATCGAGAGATTGGAGGGGAAGTTACCTTCGGTGAAGCGTCCGATTTCCGGTCAGTGTTCTTTTTGGAATTTCTTGTTAATCAATTTGGAATTTGCAGTTGGTATTTGATAATGTTTGGATTTCGGGGAGATGAAGTTGTAGCTGTTTTGGTCATTCTTTGATTATCATATTTCCTTTAGTAGATAGTTAAGTGTTATTGATCAGAAAAAATTCTGGAGCTGTAATTCTGTAGTGAATTAATTGAAGAGATTGATTTGAATAGTGAATGAGGATTGGGTTTTTTGAGTGATACAGAAGCTGGTGATTTGGAAGAGAGAAAGCCTGAGCTGTATGTGGAGTGTCGGTTGTACATTGACGGTGCTCCGTTTGGTCTGCCGTATAAAACCAGGTCGAGAGAGTAGTCCTGCGATTTGAGTTTTGTTTGTCAATTTTGTAATTGCTTATTTGATCGAGTTTGTTATTCAATCTGGATTATTCTAGATTGGTGTCGTCAGGACCAAGTTATAGTTGGAGTGAGCTGATCACATTGAGCACCAAGTACAGGGACTTAACTGCCCACTCACAGTTGGCCTTTACAGAAGTTAAGCTGATTTTTACTGTGTTGCTTAGTGAAGCATCTCATTATAAAGGGCTTCAAAAAGGCATCTGCAATTTTGATTGTAAACGTCACGAACATAGCCGCTTTGTTTTTCCACAAAGGTCTTAAACTCTTTGAACTTCTGGAAAGCCTCCGACTTTTCTTTCAAGAAATAGACCCAAGTCTTTCTCGAAAAATCATCAACTAGGGCCATCATTTACCGCTTTCCTCCAAGCGACTCTACCTCTACTGGTCCACATAGGTCTGTATGAACCAACTCCAATGGATGATTTGCTCGCCTCGCCTTTTCCAACTGGAAACGGTTGTATGTGTTGCTTGCCAAACAAACACGCCTCACATGGCTGATTAGGTACTTCAATGGACGGCAATCCTGTCACCATCTTCTTTGAAACCAATAATTTCAAACCGTTGAAATTTAGGTGGTCAAATCTCAAATGCCACAGCCAACTGCTGTCTTTCACCATTACTTGGAAGTTCATCTCGGCTTCCTTCTTAAGAATCCATGGGAACATCCGGTTCTTTGTCATTTGGACTCTGGCAATCATCCTTCGACTTTTGTCTTCAATTGTACAAATTCCATCTCGGATAGAGATAATATGTCCTTTCTCCGACAGCTGCCCCAAACTCAGAAGATTCCAACACAAATCCGGTACATAATATACATCAGTGATAGTTATAAATGTATCGTCATTTGTCTGGATCCGGATATCACCTTTTCCCTTGATTTGGATCTTTGATTTGTTTCCGAAGCTGACTTCATTATGAGCAGATTCATTTAACCGGGAGAAAAGCTCTTTTCTTCCACTCATGTGGTTACTGCATCCCGAGTCAAGATACCACATATCTGAAGAGTTTCCACAACCTTCAGTGGTTTTGCATGCTAACACCATATTTTGGTGTACTTCGGTAGCACATGCCTGTTGCGCTCGTTCATTCTCTAATTTTGTTGGACATTCAGATTTGTAGTGTCCGAACTGATGACACCGGTAGCATTTGATTCTGGACTTGTCACGTCCTCCAGCATGACCACCACGAGCTCCTTGAGAATTACTTCCGTTGGCCTGATCTCGTCTCATGTTGTGATTTGGCCTCTACCTCGACCTTTTCCACGACCTCGACCTCCACGGCGACCTCCTTGGCTTCCAATTTCGACCCGGCTTTGTAGCGCTTGCTCTTGGCTTGATTCGTTAGCTTTTATGTTCATACGTTGCTCGTGTGAACACAACGAACTCAGCAACATTTCAGTCGACATCTTTGAAATGTTGTGCCCCTCTTCGATAGCAGCTACAACATATTCAAATCTTGCTGGCAACGATTGTAGCACCTTCTCGATGACTCGTTGTTCCTCCAACGTCTCCCCGTTAACCATCATATTGTTAACGACAACTTGGACGCGATCAAAAAATGCCGATACCTTTTCTGAGTCAGTCAT
>NQLW01000024.1:829585-878497 GCA_002312845.1 Kalanchoe fedtschenkoi
GTGTATTATATAGTAAATGATTTTCTAGTTTAATTAAATTTTTCTTATACACATTTCAAATAGTGATTGATCATTAAAAGAAACCATTATGATTGTATGTTGATGAGCTATTTGGAATAAAGATCCCAGTCCGAAAATCATCACCATTAATCCAAGAATTTACACAATATATAGTCTATATTAAAATTTAGAAGTCCATGTTGTATGGCAACAAGTTCAACTCTCCAACGCTTACCCACCTAATACACTTCATAGCGAGTAGTCCCAAATCAATCAGGTTGCGGTCTTTTTGCCCCACCAGAAGTGAGAGTGTAAATAAAATAAAAAAATCGATGAACTTAAACAAAATGAATTAGATAGATAGATGGATTTGATTTTATTTGAAGTGTTAGTGATTCGATTACCGTTTCAATTTTTACAAATTTTATGAGTCTTTAATGAATTAGCTTGATTTTTAATTTTTCAAATTAAATCAACTCTGACCGTACCATTTTATTATATTTTAGATATATATATAATTGTGTGTATAATATCCAATCTTTATATTATTATTTTTATAGTAAGTCTTATATTTAATGAATAAAGTTATAAACAGATTTTATGAAAAAAATAAATAAAATTAAATGGATTTAATTCAATTTGATTTTTAAAACTATTAATTTAATTAAGTTTCAGATTTTTGGAAACCGATTGACCTGACTTTTCTCTAGGACTAATAATTCAATCCGTCTAACGGCGACGACAACACCATCCAACCAAAATGAGAAGAAGGCCGACCCGACCCGACCTGAACGGACAAGTTAGCAACTCCTTCATTGTCTTATGCAGTAACAGCAAGACTGTGTTTGGTTTACCAAAAATTTGGTGAAAATAATTTGAGCGAAAATTGAAAAGAAAAGAAATTTTTGAAGGATTCCATTTAATTTTTTATTGTTTGATTTCATTAGAAAAATGTCAAGAAAAATTGTTTTGAATCCATTTTATTTTCCAAGATCATGGAAAATTTTATGAAAAAATATGTCAAAAATATCAACATTTCATCACTTCATACATTGAATTTGATGAAATAAATTGAATTTATTTAAAAATTGATTATTTGTTTGAAATACATTGAATTTGATTGGATTAATTTTTTAGATATAAGAATTACATTTTCCATCAAATTTTCCACCTAATTTTCTTTCCCTCCTATTTTCCACCTAAACCAAACAACGTATTTTACTCATTTTCATCAAATTTTCTTTTCCTTCCCAATTTTCGCTGAACCAAACACAGCCTAACTATATTCACTCTTCTTCCTGTATAAAAGTCTCTATGTCTCTCCATGATTCGCTGCTGCTTCATTCAAAGTGAATACATCATCATGTCTATAATACAACTCAAACTAAGCCATGTCCGCCGCATCACTCTGCTTCTGTCTCTGCTCGCGTTTTTCTCACTCTGTAGGAGCTCCACCGACCTGGATTATTTGAACCCTGCCATGACCCAAGTGGGTTGTATTGAACACGAGAGGGAAGCCCTCTTGCAAATCAAATCCGCTTTCACCGACGACCCTCGCGGCAAGCTTTCTTCATGGACCGGTCGAGATTGCTGCACCGATTGGGCTGGCGTAACTTGCAGCAACATGACGGGTCATGTTGAGGAGCTGGATCTCAGTGATGCATCTCTTTCAGGTGATTTGAGTTCTTCCATTACAGATTTGAAGTATCTGACTTACTTAAACTTGGCTTATATTGATTTTCGATACAAGAAAATACCAGAGTTCATTGGGTCAATGAAGAGGTTGACTTACCTTAATATGTCATACTCTTTATTTAGTGGCGTCATTCCTCCTCAGTTAGGCAACTTATCCAATCTAGTCGAGCTTTATCTCGGCTACACCAATTCTGACGCTGTGTATCGCATTTCTACTGAACTGAGCTGGCTTTCAAGTCTGTCTTCCTTGCACCACTTGGCTATAAGAAAAGTCAATCTTAGTCGGGCTTCTGGAAAGTGGCTGCACAGTGTCAATATGTTGTCTAATTTGATATCACTAGACATATCTGACTGCGGACTAGCCCAATTACCACAGACTCTTCCACTTTTTAATCTCACCTCATTGACACACCTAGATCTGTCTACAAACAATCTCAACTCTTCGATACCCACATGGTTGTCCAATGCTAGCTCGCTCGAGGTTGTTCACATCAGCTTTTCGGGGCTAGTAGGAAGGATCCCTGGCCTCTCTTTCCAAAACATGTGCAGTTTGCGAATAATAGACCTCCGGCGGAACTCCTTGAAGAGTGGACTAATTGAGCTTATTGACACATTAGCCAATTGCTCTAACGGCAGCATGCAAGTATTGCACTTGCAGGATAATAGACTGGAAGACTATTTACCAGAATCACTGGGAAGGTTAAGGAATCTGAACAATATTGATCTATCTTTTAATTTTTTGTTTGGTTCCATTCCAACATCACTAGGTACTTTGGCCAATTTGGAGAGCATTAATCTATTTGGTAACTTGATGAATGGCACCATTCCAGAAAGTCTCGGACAACTGGAAGGATTACATTACTTAGAAATTGGTGGCAATCATTGGCAAGGATTTATAAGAGATGCCCACTTATCAAACTTGGTAAATCTCATTCATTTATGTTTGTCATGTTCAAATCAGTCATTGATTTTCGACATCAGTACAGGCTGGAACCCTTCCTTTAACCTATTTACGCTATGTATTTGGGATTGTAAACTTGGTCCTTCCTTTCCTGCATGGGTTGCAAGTCAGACTAATCTACAAGTACTTGTTCTCACAAACACAGCTCTTTCTGGCACAGTCCCTGGCTGGATATGGAAACTGTCAACGCAACTCGATTATTTAGATCTTTCTGAAAATCATTTACAAGGAAATTTACCAGCAGTGCTGACCCTCAAAAAATTGTCATATGGTTTCATGAACTTGGGTGACAATCTTTTTGATGGAAGGCTTCCACGACTACGCAATATAAGTGAGTTGAGTTTGAAAAACAATAAGTTGTCTGGGGTTATGTCCTCTGATCTATTGGGTCAAGTACCACTATTATTTAGGATTGATTTATCTGGAAACATGTTAGTTGGAAATATTCCTAAAAAATGGGATGGGATGGATCGGTTGGAATATATTGATTTCTCCGGAAACAATCTTTCGGGTGAGGTTCCCGAAGAGTTATGCCTACTTCCTTCTCTTGCATGGTTACAGTTGAGTAACAATAATCTCTCAGGGGAGCCCTGTAATAGTGTAACCAAATTCACTTCGCTGAGTTCAATTGATCTTGGTGAGAATGGTTTTACAGGGAATGTACCGAAATGGAGAGGAAATTATCTAGAAGAGATGCGACTGCATGGTAATCTTTTCAAGGGAAGTCTTCCTGCGGAGTTATGTTCTCTTTCATATCTTCATGTGTTGGACATATCACATAATGAATTATCAGGAGCTATCCCACCATGTTTCGGTAAGATGATTGGTTTCAGGGAGTCAAGAAAACTCTCTCTTTCAAAACTTCAGTATCGAATTCGAATTCTGAGTTTCAAAATGGAACTCATTATGAAAGGAAATATGCTCATGTTTGAAAGAAACCTTCCCTTGTTGAACTTCATCGACCTTTCGGGAAACAAGTTATCGGGAAATATTCCAGAACAGATTACAAATCTTTCAAATTTGAACGGTTTAAACCTATCAAGGAATCAGATAAGTGGACATATTCCTGAAAATATCGGATTAATGGTAAATTTGGAGTCCCTTGATTTATCAAACAATGCTCTGGAAGGACTCATACCTGCAAGCTTAGCTTCAATTACTTCTCTGAGCCATTTGAATCTATCACACAACAATTTATCAGGTCCAATTCCAACAAAGAACCAATTCCAGACCTTCGATGACCCATCCATCTACGAAGCAAATCCCGGACTTTGTGGCACACCTTTATTAAAAACATGTACCAATCCTGACAAACATCCCGACAAAGATCATCTAGATAACAGCGGTGTTTCAGAGAAGATGATGCTTGTTATCAGTATTGTACTAGGTTTTATATTTGGTTTCTGGGCTGTCTGCGGCACTTTGGCCATAAAGAGGTCGTGGAGAGATGCTTACTTCCGCTTTCTGGGCATTTAAGAAAGAATATGTACTCTTTAGCCCTTGTAATAATAAAGCCAATTCAAAATCAGTGAATGTATGCGTAGGCCTGAGATAGATAAATTAAGAAGCTGGCGCAAAACCAATTGCTTCAAATTGTCACTGAAGGCTGAGATGGAAAAACAGAAATATTTGAAACTGGTAACTGCTAATAATCAATGAACATGTACATGTAACTTTGTTCACATTCACCAAGCACAATCATTTTTATACAGTCCCCAAAACATGCTAAAAAGATTCCTCAGACGAGCAGGGTTGACACAAGTACGATGATGAATCAAGGTACAGCGACAGGTTTATTTTTACTCCATCCGTTCTTACAGATGGGAAGCCACTCAGGCGGCTATGCACTCACTCATATGGATTTTATGAACTCCGGTGTGACGATGCGTCACGAGCAACGAGAAAGGCTGGATCTCAGGCTTTGCGACAGACGCCATCTTCGCAAACCCATACTTCAGGAACCGAGTCTTCCATCTTTGGTTCTTCGTTCGTTGCAGGCCGCCCCTTCGCCATCTCTTCCAATTCAGCTTTGATTTCCTCAATGTGTTCCTGAGTGAAAGGGAAGGCATCAGCTCCATGAACCGTTATAAGCTCTCTGGCCTCTGTTGTGATTGTCTTGCCGGTTGGACCAATGGCCACCAGCATGGGAATGCCACGAACTTTGAACTTGCGACTGATAGAGGCGTCTCGCAGATCCCCAAATGGAAGCGCCAGCCAGGGCATTTGCGCATAGTACTCGTCAAAGGAACTCTGATCTCTGTCGCTGGATATAAATATCACCTCAAATGCTTCATTTTTGGCCTTGATTTTGGTGTAGGCTTCAATCAACTTTGGCAGAAAAGTTTGACATGGTGGGCACCAATGCGCGGAGAAAGAGAGTAGGATGGTCTTCCCCACCAGATCAGATACTGGAACCTGAATCCACAGATTGGTAAAAAAGTTATTTATGTTGTTCCTTTTAATTATGAATACTACGTAACCTTGACGTATGGTCCAGATCCAATCTCCAAATGAGCAACTACTTCAAACACAGGAATGAGTTTACCTTAATTCCTCCCTTCCCAATCACAAAATCCAAATCTCCTGAAATCAAAACTGATTCCAAAGTCAGTGCATCCAGTTTTGCCTTCTCAATCGCCTCCAGCTCGGCAAACTTTTCTGGGGTAAAAGGGTATGCTAAAATGCCATGTTCCTCAATGGCTTCGGCAACATTGTAATTTTGTGTTTTCCCATCTTGCCCGATAATAACCAGAGTAGGGAGCGTACAGACTTCAAAGAAGTCAGCTAAGTCTTGACAGCTCCGGTCGCCAATTGGCAAAGTATACCAGGGTCGGGTTTTAAGAGCCTCCCTATACTCTTCATCCAGATCATCTTCATTATCTAATGGTAATTCAATGACTTCAAAGTTCTCCCCCTTGGCCATGATCTTCCCATAAAAATCTACCAATTTAGGGGTGAACTGGGCACTATCATCGTCGTTTGATGACAAGGAGAAGTAGAGCCCAACTAGCCTTCCTTCTATTTCAGCAATAGGGATCTGCACAAGTTCAAATATTTCAGAAGGAGATCAAATAATTATCTCCTTATTCAGACTGAAAAATGATTTATGTGTAATAGACTACTGCTACAAGGTCCTCAGAGAGTTGAAACTTGAAACTAACCTTTCTGCCATCATTTGCTACAACAAAGTCCCGCGAGGGAGAGACTAGCAAAGATTTCAAAGATTGTTCCTTCTTGGCTTCTTCCTCTTCTTCATCTAGCTCTTTAATCCATTCTGCAGTTAACGGATATGCAAGCACTCCGTACTCATCGATTATCCTTCTTCCGTCTACAGACACTACCTTTCCTTCTTCATCAAGGATGACTAGGTGAGGTATCCCCTCCACTTTAAACAGAGAATTCAGATTATCCCGAGCCTTGGAATCAGCAAAAGGGATACCGAGCCACGGCATCTTCAAGAAGTACCCATCAAATGATTCGGCATCACTATCGCCACTGATGAAGATGATCTCGAAATCACCCTTGCACGAGACCTCATTGTACACCTTTACCAACTTAGGAGTAAAGTTACGGCAAGGACCACACCATGATGCTGAGAAATACAGACCAATCTTTTTCCCCTTCAAACTATCAATCTTGACCTGCGTTAATCCATATGACTTGGTTAATCTCCGACTTCCCAAGAAATTTTTCAGTATTTACATTACAATCAAAATGTTCTTCGGCGGCACAGCTACCAAAAATGTTACTCCCTGAAAACATACCTACTTAAAGGCTACAAAACCAAAGAACAGTCCCCAAAACATTCTGAAACATGCATTCTAAATTAGTTTCGAAGATGTTTGAAAGTTGAAACACTCTATCAGTTATTAACCAGCTTCTTAATATAAATTGAAAAACAAAATCAGCATCCTAGTCCACATTTCAAATTGAGCATTGAAACAACAACACAAAAATGATGAATAAAATCGATTTTATTCGCCACATGTCATCCCTGGTCTATTCATGCATTTCGAAAAACACTTGTTACGCAAGATCCAACTCAACCAAGATCAAGATTTTAAACAGAGAGAAATGCACAAGCTACAATCAGACGATCATTCAGCAGCTAACCTGACTCCCATCATTCCGCACGAGAAAATCCCGATCAGCCCCAGACAGAATCGACCCAACATCATGCTGCTGCACTGCCGACACAGCCTCAACATCCATCTCCGCCATGGTCAACGCTAGTCAACGTACAGAAAACCCAACACTGTGATCAAAATACGCCGATCTACGAGACCCCTCTAAGCTCTGATACGTATTTATACACCATAAATCGGAAGCTTCGTGTCGATCAGCTACTAGCTTGCATCACATTGTTCTGTAAAATATTCTATTTATCAATAAGAAAAAAGACTGACTTTTGCACTACCCAGAAAGTCAAAAGAACTCGTAGTTGATACACTTGGGAACAATTTGCCGAAAAGGAATTCGTCTCAACACTTATTATAAATGAAAATTACTAAAATAAAAATATTATAAAACTATAATAAAACTATATTATTAAAATAGTATTTTTGAAATAAATATATTATCATAATATTTATTATAAACTTTTACACAAAACATAACAAATCAAACTTAATTCTAAATAAATAAATAAACGACGGGGAAGTAGTGGAGAAGGAAGACACATGAACATGCCGTTTTGTGCGTTTATCCCCCTCTATTTTCAATTATCATTATTATTCATTAACGTTTAAGCTTATTTAATTTGAATATAAAAAAGGTATTTATAAATGATTTAGAAGTCATTTTAAATAAGGTCACTATAAAAGTTCCATAAAAAAGTCAAACCAAATATTGCGAGTAAAACTTCTTATTATGACACTTTTGATCATCAATCAGATCGTCCTGATTAATTGATAAAAGGATGAATCTCACGAAAGTATATAAATGTGTAACATTTTTAATCATTAACAATAAAAAAGCACATTTTAAAATATGATTAATCAAATAGAATTTTCACTTCCCCTACCAGTTAAGTGTGTTTGGTTTAGGAAAAATTTGGTGGAAAATGAGAATGAATTTTTTGTTTGGTTTGGAGAAAATTGGGGATGGAAAACTAAATGAAAAATTTGTTTAAATTAAAGAGTGTTTTGGTATTTTCTATAAAAAAATTTCATCTCAAACCAAACAAGGATAAAATAAGATGATTTTTTGAGAAATTCATTTTTCCTCTTAACTTTACTTTCTCGCTAACTTTTCTCAAATCAAACACAGCCTTAATCAGCACATAGACTGACCCATTTAGTTTAAAATTAATGTTTCAGTTTTAAATTCAAATCAACATATGGACGAACGCAGAATTGAAAAGAAGATGACTTAGTCCGGATAAATCCAATTCAGTAGGATAAGACTAGATATGTGTTACCGATTTCAGATATAACTTATAAGTGTAGGTTTGATAGTATGAATTAATTATTCTACTATTAAAAATGAGAATATTATTTAATTCATCTATTAGAAATTAATATTAGTTTAGAAGATATATTTTAAAATAGTTGTGATTATTTTCTGTAATTATAGATCATTACATGACAATTACACTCCTAATTAACGATTATTATTACATGTATCAGAATGGCAGCATACGGCAGCCTATGTTTTATGTTTGAAAACAAAGGTGGAGCCTGGATGGACACAAATGGAGCCTAGACGGAGCGACATCGTATTGAAGAAAGCTAGCTGGCTCCCCGTTTACTTTCCTCAGCTTGCTCTCTTTTCTTATTGCGGCTTTTTTTTTTATTTTTTTAATGAACATTTTATTAAGAAAAAAAAAAAGGCTGAAACGCCTACAACAGATCTGGTTCAGGTTCTAAGCAGATAGAGGAGAGACCCTGCTTACAGGCAAGGGTGCGAAGCGTCTAGGACCTAAACTCGAACAAATGGCTTATATGCCAGTACCGAGATAACAAACAAAACTACTACAGGAGACTATGCTTTGAATAATCGTCTTGCTCCATGAGGAGGGAGGTCTCCCTTGGCAGATTAATTGGCATGTTGGGACCAGTAAACTACTTCACCTCTTCTAATGCTCTTATTCAGCAGGCTCCGCGCAGCTACATTGCAGTACATGGGGATGGTCTTGAACTTCCAAGCCAAAGGACCTCGCAACAGAGTCGCTGCACTCCAGATTCTATCTGCCTCGATTCCAATTTTGGAATCCCATTGGATTTCCACTCTAGAAGCATTAATATGCTACACCATTATATTCTTTTAACTAATCTCAATAAGGTTGGATTACCACTCAACTCTCTATCATTAAGACAATTGATCCGAACTGCCGAGATGAAACTATCAGTCGGGCTTCTAATAAGCGCAGCACCGACTCCTCTCGCTCTTGCTATGTTAACTGTGATCCCAAACTCTGCTGCTGTCCAAATGCACGGATGGTCTCGATGAGTCTTGACCTGGGCAATCTCCAGACCCACATTACTAATCAATTTTTCCTCCTCACTTGTGACTTCTTCTTCCCTAGCTTGTGTATAGTTTACAAACTCTCTATAATTAAAAGGTTTAATGAGTACGAGATATATTTACATCTCTATACAAAATAATTAAACTCCACATGGTATCAGACGTAATCAATTCTGAAACGCGCGTTCATTGGCGACCACCATCGACAATTCTGTGAGCTGCTGGTTCATCTTTTGTCCTTTCCGCTCAATCTTTAATTTGTTTTCTGGCGCTATCTTTGCTTCTAAGACATGGATTCTATGAAGTCTCTGCTTCTACTGGTGAAGCATCTGAATTTTTGAACCTGAGTTTGCGACATCCTAATTTCTTCATTCGTCCATGTGATCTCTTTCAGGTACGCGGATCATTCTTATTACTCTTACTAGTACGGATAATTACCATCAATAGCGTTATGCGATTAATAAGACGTTGTCAACAAGAAACAAGTTAGGGTTTTTTTTTTATGGAATAATTGTTATGATTCCGTCCTCTGGTGATCATCTTTTTTTCTGACTGTGAATGTTGTAATGACACGATCATGTTCTGAAGTCATGGTCAAGTCAACTCGAGACAAATCCAAAACAAGTGAGTCTGAAATCAGGTTGCCGTCTCTTTGGGGGCACCAACAAGAATTGGAAGAGAACACATGCGTGTCTCATAGGGTGGGGCTGTCCAATGTGAGTTGTTCCACAATGTCTGTTTGCCCCACCAGTTGGAAGAAGAAATCAAAGGCTGTGTTTTCACACCACCAACACCGCAAGCTTGGCCAATTAAGTCGTCTCATATTCAACCAAAATGAGAAGAGTAAGCCCGACCGACCTTCCTTGCAAGTTAAGCAACTCCTTCATTATCATATACAGTAAGTATCTGCTTCTTCCTATAAAAAAAAGTCTCTCCATTATATTATTCACGGCTGCTTCATTCAAAGTAAATGCATCGATCACCATGTCTATAATAATACAACTCAAAGTAAGCCATGTCCGCCACGTCACTCTGCTTCTATCGCTGCTCGCGTTTTTCTCACTCTGTAGGAGCTCCACCGACCTGGATTATTTGAACCCTGCCATGACCCAAGTGGGTTGTATTGAACGCGAGAGGGAAGCCCTCATGCAAATCAAATCCGCTTTCACCGACGACCCTCGCGGCAAGCTTTCTTCATGGACCGGTCGAGATTGCTGCACCAATTGGGCTGGCGTAACTTGCAGCAACATGACGGGTCATGTTGAGGAGCTGGATCTCAGTGGTGCATCTCTTTCAGGTGATTTGAGTTCTTCCATAACAGATTTGAAGTATCTGACTTACTTAAACTTGGCTTACATTGATTTTCAAAATAAGCCAATACCAGAGTTTATTGGGTTAATGGAGAGACTCACTTACCTTGATCTGTCATGCTCTTTATTTGGTGGTGTAATTCCTCCTCAGTTAGGCAACTTATCCAACCTGATCGGGCTTTATCTCGACTACAGCTCCAATTGTTCTTCTGCTTATCATGGTTCAGAATTGAACTGGGTTTCAAGTCTGTCTTCCTTGCAACACTTGGCTATAAGAAAAGTCAATCTTAGTCAAACTTCTGAACAGTGGCTGCACAGTATCAATATGTTGTCTAATTTGATATCACTAGACATATCTGATTGCGGACTAGCCCAATTACCACAGACTCTTCCATTTTTTAATCTCACCTCATTGACACACATAGATCTGTCTGGAAACAAGTTCAGCTCTTCAATGCCCACATGGTTGTCCAATGCTAGCTCGCTCGAGGTTATTCACATCAGCTTCTCGGGGCTGGTAGGAAGGATCCCCGGCATCGCTTTCCAGAACATGTGCAGTTTGCGAATAATAGACCTCGAGCAAAACTCATTGAAGAGTGGACTAGTTGAGCTTATTGACACATTAGCCAATTGCTCTAACAGCAGCATGCGAGTATTGCACTTGCAGGGTAATAGACTGGAAGAGTACTTACCAGAATCACTGGGAAGGCTAAGGAATCTGAACAATATTGATCTATCTTTTAATTTTTTGTTTGGGTCAATTCCAACATCAATAGGTACTTTGGCCAATTTGGAGAGCATTAATCTCTATGATAACTTGATGAATGGCACCATTCCAGAAAGTCTCGGACAACTGGAAGGATTACATTACTTAGATATTGGTGGCAGTCATTGGCAAGGATTTATAAGAGATGCCCACTTATCAAACTTGGAAAATCTCACTCATTTAAGTTTGTCATGTTCAAATCAGTCGTTGATTTTCGGCATCAGTACAGGCTGGAACCCTTCCTTTAACCTATTTAAGCTATGTATTTGGGATTGTAAACTTGGTCCTTCCTTTCCCGCATGGGTTGCAAGTCAGACTAATCTACAGGTACTTAGTTCTCACAAACACAACTCTTTCTGGCACAGTCCCTGGCTGGGTATGGAAACTGTCAACGCAACTTGATTATTTAGATTTTTCTGAAAATCAGTTACAAGGAAATTTACTAGCAGTGCTGACCCTAAAAAAATTGTCATATGGTCTCATGAACTTGGGTGACAATCTTTTTGATGGAAGGCTTCCACGACTACGCAATATAAGTGAGTTGAGTTTGAAAAACAATAAGTTGTCTGGGGTCATGTCCTCTGATCTACTGGGTCAAGTACCACTATTATCTAGGATTGATTTATCTGGAAACATGTTAGTTGGAAATATTCCTAAAAAATGGAATGGGATGGATGGGTTGCGATATATTGATTTCTCCGGAAACAATCTTTCGGGTGAGGTTCCCGAAGAGTTATGCCTACTCCCTTCTCTTGCTTGGTTACAGTTGAGTAACAATAATCTCTCAGGGGAGCCCTGCACCAGTGTAATCGAATTCACTTCGCTGAGTTCAATTGATCTTGGTGAGAATGGTTTTACAGGGAATGTACCTAAATGGAGGGCAAATTATCTACAAGAGATGCGACTGCATGGTAATCTTTTCAAGGGAAGTCTTCCTCCGGAGTTATGTTCTCTTTCGTATCTTCATGTGTTGGACATATCACATAACAAATTATCAGGATCAATCCCACCATGTCTGGGTAAGATGATTGGTTTCAGGGAGTCAAGAAAACTCTCTCTTTCAAAACTTCGGTATCAAATTCGAATTCAAAGTTTCAAAATGGAACTCATTATGAAAGGAAATCTGCTCATTTTTGAAACAAACCTCCCCATATTGAACTTCATCGATCTTTCGGGCAATGAGTTATCTGGAAATATTCCAGAACACATTACAGATCTTTCAAATTTGAATGGTTTAAACTTATCAGATAACCAGATAAGTGGACATATTCCTGAGAATATCGGATTACTGGTAAATTTGGAGTCCCTTGATTTATCAAACAACGCTCTAGAAGGACACATACCTGCAAGCTTAGCTTCGATTACTTCCCTGAGCCATTTGAATTTATCACACAACAATTTATCAGGTCCAATTCCAACCAAAAATCAATTCCAGACCTTCAATGACCCATCTATCTATGAAGGAAATCCTGGACTTTGTGGCGCACCTTTATTAAAAAAGTGTGATGCACACAATCCAGACCAAGACCATGCAAATAACAGTGATGTTTCAGAGAAGATGATGCTCTACACAAGTATTGTTCTAGGTTTCATATTTGGTTTCTGGGGTGTCTGCGGCACTTTGGCCTTAAAGAAGTCGTGGAGAGATGCCTATTTTTGCTTTGTGGGCATATGAAAAGTATGTACTCTTTAGTATTTGTAATAGTAGAACGGCAGAATAACCAGTGATTTCTGGATCAAATTTGAAGCTGGGTTCAAGATCAATGTCTTCAGGTTGTCACTTGATGCAAATTATTGGCATCTAGCGTTGCTCAAATGTATGCATAGTAAGTAGCTTTTGTGTGATCTCTATTCAAACTGATCATGTTATCAAATGGAAGCTTCAAGTAATAATAAAACAAAGAGTTTGCTGGCGAGCAATCACATATATTTATTATTTTTGGAAGCTTCAAGTTATAAAAAGAAAGCTTTCCCTGCTTCTCTACAGGTTGATATGTTACCTTGATAATTATAAGGGTAACAAGCAAGGCAAGGGGCTCCTAATATTGCTTACTTCTCTGCAAGTTAACTTACGAGATCAAGTAAATTCGCATTTCTCAGTCAAAAGATCTGAGTTCGAGTATTCTGTAAAAGGGAACCAGCATTTTTTATAGCCAGTCTAAATCTCAAACTAGTCGATTTTTAAAGAATTTCTTCGAGTTTGCTCTCACCCAATTCAACAAGAAGATTAATATTCAGGATCTCGAAACTAATAATGGCAGTGAGTTAATCCATACTGGCTTACCTCAATTATTTCTTAATAAACAATGCGTTAAATTAGAGCAACAAACACCTTTGAGCAATGCAAATCTCTCTAGAGCAGCGGATGCCATTTAGGCGATTCCATGGCTGCAAAGAGCTGCTTCAGTTCACCTGGCTCTCCTCAGGTTCCTATATATTTGCTAGAAACTGTCAGTTTCTGATCAGACATTGAAAAGACCGAAATATATCAAACTGTTAATAAACAATGAAAATGAATATGTAATTTGGTTCACATTGACCAGGCACAAACATGTTTATGCGCAGTCCTCGAAACATGTTTAAAAGATTCCTCAGAAGAGCAGAGTTGACACTAGTAGGATGAGTCGAGGTGAAGCCAATGACAGACTGTTAATCGGTAAGAGTGCAGCAACAGGTTTATTTTTACTCCATCCGCTGTGAAAGATGGGACGCCGGTCAGGCGGTTGTACACTCAGCGGGGATTTTATGAACTTGCGTGGCAAGAAGTCAAGAGCAACGAGGAATAATAATGCTGGATCTCAGGCTTTGCGATAGACACCATCTTCGCAAACCCATCGATCCTTCATGAGCTGCCTCTTCCATCTTTGCTTCTTCCTTGGTCGCAGCATCTTCATCAGCTTTCAGGGCGCATTGAGGGTGGAGGTCGAAGTCACACTCCTCGCAGTAGTAAGACCGGACACGCCCTTCTTTGCTGCATCCATCGTAGTAGAAAATGTTGGGTTAATCTCATGGCCCGTTACAGGCCCGTCACTAAAGCCCACGATCGGTGAGAGCCTTTCCCAACTAGGGTTACGGTCTCCGTCGCTAAGCGCCGCATTACATCAGAAAAAGAAACAGACGATCGATTAATTCGGTTTTACACGTCTGTCATCAACAACTCTCAGTAAAACAAAAATTCCGATCATCAGAGGCGCTTAAGCGATTGGAAGACCGTCGCCGTCTGATAAGCTGCGTCAACATCACATCCTCGTTACCTACCGAAGAAACGAAGCAAACAATGTCTTCCTCGTCAAACACCGGTCAATTTTTGATTCCGCAATAAGCTTAAGTTTTCATGTCGTTAGGCTAAGTTAATGATATGATGTTCTTCTTAAAGTTGTTGTATATTCAGATCTAACAGAAAACAGCACGGCGGGTGAGGACAAGGTCGTGTTCTCAATGGAGGGGGAGTTTAACTTTCTCGGGCCACCCCTTCGCCATCTCTTCCAATTCAGCTTTGAGTTCCTCAATGCGTTCGTTGGTGCAAGGGTAGGCATCAGCTCCATGGACCATTATGAGCTCTCTCTCTGGCCGCTCCTGTGAGTGTGTCTTGCCGGATGGACTAACGGCAACCAGCATGGGTTGCGAGTGAGAGAGAGGCTTTTCGCTCATCCCCAAATGGGAGCATCTCATTCATATACGCCGGTAGATGGCTCCGGCAGAGTTCTGGTTCAGTAGCTATGCTCGCCTGCGTTTGGTGGCGCTTTTCATCTGAGAATAGGAAGGATGTTGGCGCCTTCTCGGAACGACGGCGTTTGGAGCTTAATGAAGGAAAGGAAAAACAACATCAAGCGACGTCGTTTCACCCTGTCGCAGAAGTCTTCCCTTCCCGGATGTATATATACTCATCTCCTCTTATTCCATTCTATAACCGGAGTTATTTACTCTCTTGAGCACAATTTTATCATGATATCATATCAGCGATTCTTTGATCTTTGAAGCAGATTTCGATAGGAAGTTCAGGAACATCTTCTTCCTGATTGTTGTTTGAATCTTGATATAGTGTTGAAACGCTTTACTGTTGAATCTTGGTGAATTCAATTCTAGATGCATGTTAGCATTCCAGCCATCCTAAAATGGGTACTCAAGATTTTTTCATCATCCATATCAAATTCATCATTTGAACAAGTATCATCCTCTACTCTATGACAACTTATACTTGGTCACTCATCTTACCATATTCAACAATATATTTCTCAAATTAAACAATCTCTTGGAGTGTCAACTCAATTGTGTAATATCTGTCAGTTTGCAAAATAAAACAAAAATATCATTTACTAATAGCTTTTCTTACTTAGTACACAAATTTGATCTAGTTCATTGTAATATATGAGTGCCATATAGAGAACCTACAAATAATGGATATAGATATTTCTTAACTCTTGTTGATGACTTTAGCAAAAGTACTTAAGTCTATTTGCTGAAAACTAAATATGAAGTTTCTGTTATTTGTGCTGTTTTTCATGTCTATGTCACAACTCAGTTTTCTACCACCATCAAAATTCTTAGAAGTGATAATGACAGTGGATTTACTATTATTTTTTTTCAACATTTTCTCCAAAAAAGCTTAAAAGTTTCAGGCCAATCTTCCAACTGAGTTTTGGGTAAGTGTTCGTCTCCAACGGCTCAAACTTGAGCCCCGAGCTCGTCTAAGCGACATTGTTTCATCCTAAGGCAGAAATCTTGATCTCTTCTTTCTTCTCTTCTCTTCTCCGCTTCATAAATATTCATCTCCTGCGATTTCATTCTGTAACTTGAGTTCATCGATAAAGTTGGAATTTATTTACTTATCTCGAGCACAATTTTGTCAGAGCGCCAGCCAGGGCATTTGCGCATAGTAGTCGTCAAAGGAACTCTGGTCCCGGTCGCTGGAAAAAAGTATCACCCCAAACGCTTCATTTTTGGCCTTCATTTTGGTGTAGGCTTCAATCAATGTTGGCTGAAACACGGGACATGGTGGGCACCAATGCATGGAGAAAAAGAGTAGGATGGTCTTCGTCTTCCCCATAAGATCAGATACTGGAACCTGAATCCACAGATTGGGAAATAAAGTTATCTGGCAGGATGAATACATATTGCTAATTTTGTTGTTTATTTTCTAATTATGAACACCACATAACCAGACACAACGTCCAAATGAGCAACTATGCCAAAAAAAAAGAAATGAGCTTACCTCAATTCCTCCCTTCCCAATCCCAAAATCCAAATCTCCTGAAACCAAAACTGATTCCAAGGTAGAGACAATGACAGATCATTAATCGGTTCAGCGGCAGGTTGTACGCTCATATGGATTTTATGAACTCACGTCACAAGAAATCAAAGAGCAACGAGGAAGGCTGGATCTCAGGCTTTACGACAAACACCATCGTCGCAAACCCATCCCTTAGGAGCTGCATCATCCATCTTGACTTCTTCCTTGGTTGCAGTTTCTTCATCAGATTTCAGGGCGCATTGAGGATGGAGGTCAAAATCACACTTGTCACAGTAGTAAGACCAGACTCGCCCTTCTTTGCTGCATCCATTGCAGGAAAAAACAGCACGGCGGGTGAGGACAAGGTCGTGTTCTTCATGGAGTGAGAGTTTAACCTTCTCAGGCCACCCCTTTGCCATCTCTTCCAATTCAGCATTGATTTCCTCAATGCGTTCTTGAGTGAAAGGGTACGCATCAGCTCCATGGACCATAATGAGCTCTTTGGCCTCTGTTGTGAGTGTCTTGCCGAATGGACTAATGGCCACAAGCATGGGGATGCCACGAACATTGAACTTGCGACTGAGAGAGGCCTTTCGCTCATCCCCAAATGGGAGCGCCAGCCAGGGCATCTGTGCATAGTAGTCGTCAAAGGAACTCTGGTCCCTGTCGCTGGAAATGAATATCACCTCAAACGCTTCATTTTCTGCCTTGATTTTTGTGTAGGCTTCAATCAACGTTGGCAGAAACGCGCGACATGGTGGGCACCACTGTGCAGAGAAGGAGAGCAGGATTGTCTTCCCCACCAAATCAGTTACTGGAACCTGATTCCACAGATTGGGAAACAAAGTTACTGTCGGGATGAATACATATTGCTAGTTTTGTTGTTTCTCTTTTAATTATGAATACAACAAACCTTGATGCATTGTGCAGACACATTCTCCAAAATAGCAACTACGTGAAACACAGGACTGAGCTTACCTTAATTCCTCCTTTCCCAATCACAAAATCCAACTCTCCTGAAACCAAAACTGAAAGCTCAGCAAACTTTTTTGGGGTAAAAGGGTATGCTAAAATGCCATGTTCCTCAATTGCTTCCGCAACATTGTTATTAAGTGTTTTGCCATCTTGCCCTATAATAACCAGAGTAGGGAGTCCAAAGATCCGAGCTAGTTTTTGAATACTCCAGTCACCAATTGGCAAAGTAAACCAGGGCCGGGTTTTAAAAGCTTCCATGGACTCTTCATCCAGTTCAACATCTTCATCATCTATAGGTAATTCAACAACCTCAAAGTTCTCCCCCTTGGCCCTGATCTTCTCATAAAAATCTACCAATAGGGGGGTGAACGGATTATTCACGTAGGATACCATGGAGAAGTAGAGCCCAACTATC
The DNA here is from genome assembly GCA_002312845.1 of Kalanchoe fedtschenkoi. Taxonomy (NCBI): domain Eukaryota; kingdom Viridiplantae; phylum Streptophyta; class Magnoliopsida; order Saxifragales; family Crassulaceae; genus Kalanchoe; species Kalanchoe fedtschenkoi. Next base: position 847,403 of record NQLW01000024.1, read on the forward strand.
CTTCCTTCAAGTTCAGCAACAGGAATCTGCTCAAGTTCAAATAATTACGGAAGGCGATTAATTAATTTTGTCCTTATCCAGACAAAAATGTTTCATCTGTAGTAAACTACTGCCAAGAGGTTCTCAAAGAGTTGAAACTTGAAAGTAACCTTTCTGCCATCATTTGCTAGAACAAAGTCTCGAGAGCGAGAGACCAGTAAGGATTTCAGAGATTGATGCTTCTTGGCTTGTTCCGCTTGTTTCTCTAGCTCTTTAATCAACTCTGCAGTAAATGGATATGCATCAATTCCGTACTCATCAATTACACTTCTTCCGCGATCAGTTACAACCTTTCCTTCTTCATCAAGGATGACTAGGTGAGGTATCCCCTCCACCTCAAATAAAGAATACAGGTTATCCCGTGTCTCAGTGTCAGCAAAAGGGATGGCAAGCCATGGCATCCTCAACTCCAAGAAGTACCAGTCAAATGATTCAGCATCATCAGTACAGCCACTGACGAAGATGATCTCAAAATCACCCTTGGACGAGAGCTCATTGTACACCTTTACCAACTTAGGAGTAAAGTCAAGGCAAGGTAAACACCAAGATGCTGAGAAATACAGACCAATCTTTTTCCCCTTCAAACTATCAATCTTGACCTGTGTTAATCCACACGACTTCATTAATTTATAAGTTCCCTGGAATTTTTCTACGTAAAAACTTTACAATCAAAATGTTCTTCAACGGCATCGCTACTAAAATGATCAATGGAATGACTTGTATTCCCTACATGTCTTCCCAGGTCTATTTATGCATTTCAACAAACACTTGCTACGCAAGAATCCAACTCAACCAAGATCAAGATTTTAAGCAGAGAGATATGCACAAGCGACAATCAGACGATCATTCAGCTGCTAACCTGACTCCCGTCATTCCGCACGAGAAAATCCCGATCAGGCCCAGACAGAATCGACCCGACATCATGCTGCTGCACTGCCGACACAGCCTCAACATCCATCTCCGCCATGGTCAACCCAAGTCAGCTTGCCAGAAACCCCAACACTGTGATCGAATTAAGCCAACCTACGAGACCCCCTCAAAAGTTCTGATACGTAGTTATATACCGGAAATCGAAAGCTTCGTGTCGATTTGTTATTGGCTGACATTACGAATATTCTATTGATAAATAAAACAAAGGCAGACTCGTATGACCTAGAAAGTTAAACGAACTCGTAGTTAATAGATATGGTTACAATTCAAAGAAGAGCCATTCAACATTCAAAGAGAAACAACGATGCAGAAGCTATTACTCAGAGATCGGAGTCTCAGTCTCATTTCCAGAATCAAGCGTCACGAATTGAAAAGGGGTTTCTTGCTGCACCTGGGCAGAAGCTTCGACTAGAGCGGGTGCGGTGGTGTCCGGAATGACCTCTGCCGAATTGAATTCGTTTATGTAGTACTCGACAGTTTAAATTAAATGGACTTTTGATTTGGCGGCGGCAAGCAAGCAATCATTAATCAGCTTACATGTGTAACGTAATTAGTTATTTTAATATTATTTAATTCTTAGTACACATGTTAGACGGTATTGATTATTTAAATTCTAAACGACTCACTCGTACTCTAATACGTCTAATTTAAAATTAATTTGAGTAAATTAAGATAAAGAATGTTATCAGTCAAACAAATTTAATGTTAAGTAGGTGGTTAATATTTTAAAAAAAAAACTCATGTAAAAATTAAATTGGTAGATGATTACCGGTGAGCAATGTATTTTTTATTGATTATGATAGTGGAGTGATTAATGTTGTACTGTAGTTGTTGATATTAAATACCCATTGAAAATTGTTAAGTGATAAGTAAAAATGAAAAAAAAAATTCAGTTAAGTAAATAGCTGTAACTTCAAATTAAATTGAGTGGATAAGAGATGTTATAATTGTTGAATGTATTTGACACGCAAGTAGATACAGATAGCAAACGAGATAGCTCTGATAATTTAATGCAAATTTTTGGGTACTTCGGGAGTACCTACTCTTGTTTGTGATGTCATTTTGATTTTGATGAAAATGACGTCGTTTTACGTTTTACACATTAAACACATAGTACAACTGGTGAATTTATGAGTAGAACTGATGAATATTCACCAGTTGTGCTTCTATATTCACCTGTTGTGCTTCTATACTCACCAGAACTGATGAATATTCACTAGTTGTATATATAAGCACAACTAATAAATATATAAGCACAATTGGTGAATATTCATTAGTTCTGGTGAATATAGAAGCACAACAGGTGAATAAATAAGCACTACTGGTGAGTATTTATCAGTTCTGGTGAATATAGAAGTACAATTAGTGAATATTCATCAGTTCTTTCTATATTCATCAGTTGTGCTTATATATACAACTGATGAATATGAAAGCACAACTGGTGAATATTCATCAGTTCTGCTTCTATATTCATCTTGTACTTATATATATAACTGGTGAAAATAGAAACACAACTGGTGAATAGAAACACAGCTGGTGAATATTCATCAGTTCTGTTTCTATATTCACTAGTTATGCGGAGTGTTTAATGTGTAAAATGTAAAACGACATCGTTTTCATCAAAATCAAAACGACGTCGCAAATGATAGTAGATACGCTTGGAGCACGGAAGAGTGATTGATTTTAATTAGTAATAATATTTATATTTTTATTTATAGATGGCAACACTTGATTGGTCTCCGCATCCAAACCACCTTGTGTTGATCAAAAATCATCTTGTTTAGTTGGTTTATTTTGCATTTTACTAGTTTGGCTGCATGGGAATTGGGTTACTGATATAGATTTCCATACTTTTTACCCAAATTCAAAATTTATTTAGATTTATTAGACTCAAATTCGTTATCTAAGTACTAATCTATTAAATAACAAATATACAAATCTAAATTCAAATAAACTCATTATAAAAAAAAAAAAACTCGAATGGGTATGAGTCACAATACCCAGGGTAGAGATAAAGCAAACTCCTTTGAGCAATGCCAATCTTTCTGGAGCAGCGGATTACATTCAGGAGAGTCCAGGGCTGAAAAGAGCTGCCTCAGTTCACCTGGCTCCCGTCAGCTTCCTATATTTTTGCAATAAATTGTCAGCTTCTGATCAGACATTGAAAAGGGAGACTTATTTGAAACTGCTAACTGTTAATAAGCAATGAACATGCATACGTAATTTGGTTCACACTTCACATAGATCAAGCACAATCATTATCATAAAGTCCTCAAAACATGCTAAAAAGATTCTTCAGACGAGCAGAGTTGACACCAGTAGGATGAATCCAGGTAGTGAAGAGACAGATTATTTATCGGTACAGCAACAGGTTTATTTAGCTCCATCCGCCATGGAAGATAGGACGCCACTCAGACGGGTGCACACTCAACGTAGATTTTTATGAACTCTCATGACAAGAAGTCCAGAGCAACGAGGAAGGCTGGATCTCAGGCTTTGCGACAGACACCATCTTCGCAAACCCATCCTTCATGAGCTGCCTCTTCCACCTTTGCTTCTTCCTTGGTCGCAGCTTCTTCATCAGCTTTCAGGGCACATTCAGGGTGGAGGTCGAAGTCGCACTCCTCACAGTAGTAAGACCAGACATGCCCTTCTTTCCTGCATCCATCACAGTAGAAAACAGCACGGCGGGTGAGGATAAGGTCATGCTCTTCATGGAGGGAGAGTTTAACTTTCTCAGGCCACCCCTTCGCCATCTCTTCCAACTCAGCTTTGATTTCCTCAATGCGTTCCTTAGTGAAAGGGAAGGCATCAGCTCCATGGACCATTATGAGCTCTCTGGCCCCTGTTGTGATCGTCTTGCCGGTTGGGCCAATGGCCACCAGAGTGGGAATGCCACGAACTTTGAATTTGCGACTTAGAGAGGCCTTTCGCTCATCACCAAATGGGAGCGCCAGCCAGGGCATTTGCGCATAGTAGTCGTCAAAGGAACTCTGGTCCCTGTCGCTGGAAATAAATATCACCTCAAACGCTTCATTTTTGGCCTTGATTTTGGTGTAGGCTTCAACCAATGTTGGCAGAAAGGCGCGACATGGTGGGCACCAATGGGCGGAGAAAGAGAGTAGGATGGTCTTCCCCACAAGATCAGATACTGGAACCTGGATCCACAGATCGGAAAATAAAGTTACGTCAGGATGAATTCAAATTGCTTTTTTTGTTGCTTATTTTTTAATTATGAACACAACAAAACCAGACAAAATCTCAAAATGAGCAACTATGCCAAACACAGGAATGAGCTTACCTTAACTCCTCCCTTTCCAATCACGAAATCCAAATCTCCTGAAACCAAAACTGATTCCAAGGTCTGCGCATCCAGTTTTGCCTTCTCAATCGCCTCAAGCTCAGCAAACTTTTCTGGGGTAAAAGGGTATGCTAAAATGCCATGTTCCTCAATGGCTTCAGCAACATTGTCATTTTGTGTTTTCCCATCTTGCCCTATAATAACCAGAGTAGGGAGAGTAGAGAGTTCAAAGTACTGAGCTAATTTTTGACAACTCTGGTCGCCAATTGGCAAAGTAAACCAGGGCCGGGTTTTTAAAGCTTCCTTGGACTCTTCATCCTCATCATCTTCATCATCTAAAGGTAGCTCAACGACTTCAAAGTTCTCCCCCTTGGCCCTGATCTTTTCATAAAAATCTACCAATTTAGGGGTGAACTGAGCACTCGCTCCATATCCTGACACGGAGAAGTAGAGCCCAACTAGCTTTCCTTCAAGTTCAGCAACAGGAATCTGCACAAGTTCAAATAATTTCAGAAGGCGATTAATTAATTAACTCCTTATTCAGACCAAAAATGCATCATGTGTAATAGACTACTGCTACAAGGTCCAGAGAGTTGAAACTTGAAAGTAACCTTTCTGCCATCATTTGCTACAACAAAGTCTCGTGAGCGAGAGACCAGTAAGGATTTCAAAGATTGATTCTTCCTGGCTTCTTCCTCTTGTTTCTCTTGCTCTTTAATCCATTCTTCAGTAAACGGATATGCATCCACTCCGTAATCATCAATTATCCTTCTTCCGTCATTAGATACTACCTTTCCTTCTTCGTTGAGGATGGCTAGGTGCGGTATCCCCTCCACCTCAAATAGAGAATTCAGATTATCCCGTGTCTCCGAATCAGCAAAGGGGATAGCAAGCCATGGCATCTTTGAGAAGTACCCGTCAAATGATTCAGCATCACTATCACCACTGACAAAGATGATCTCGAAATCACCCTTGGATGAGAGCTCATTGTACACCTTCACCAACTTAGGAGTGAAGTTACGGCAAGGACCACACCATGATGCCGAGAAATAGAGACCAATCTTTTTCCCCTTCAAACTATCAACCTTGACCTGCGTTAATCCACACAACTTGATTAATCACCGAATTTCCAAGAATTTTTTCAGTATGTGCTTTACAATAAAAATGTTCTACAGCTGCACATCTACCAAAAATGGTACTCCCCGGAAACATATCTACCTAAAGGCTACAAATCCAATGAAGAGTCCCCATATCATTCTGAGCATAAATTACGTAGAAGAAGATGTGTGAAACACTCCATCAGTCACTAAATCAGCATCCTAGGCCACATTTCAAATCAAGCATGAAACAACAACATTAAAGAGATCAAAGGAATGGCTTTTATTCACTACAAGTCATCCCTGGTCTATTCAGGCATTTCAACAAACACTTGCTAAGCAAGAATCCAACCCAACTCAACCCAAGATCAAAACTTCAAGCAGAGAGAGATGCACAAGCTACAATCACAAGATCATTCTGCTGCTAACCTGACTCCCGTCATTCCGCACGAGAAAATCCCGATCAGGGCTAGACAGAATCGACCCAACATCGTGCTGCTGCACTGCCGACACAGCCTCAACATCCATCTCCGCCATGGTCAACGCTAGTCAAGGTACCGACAACCCAACACAGTGATCAAATTACGCCGATCTACGAGACCCCCTCTAAGCTCTGATACGTATTTATACACCAGAAATCGGAAGCTTCGTGTCCATTTTGCTATTAGCTCACTACATCACATTGTTCTGTGGAATATTCTATTTATTAATCAATAAGAAAAGACTGACTCTTTAAGACCCAGAAAGTCAAACGAACTCGCGGTTGAAGTAGTTTGGAACAATTTGCAGAAAAAAAATGCGAGTTCACACTTTAGCTTGAAACTTAGTGGAGAAGCAAAACATGTGAACGTGCCGTTTTGTTTATGACTTAAAACTTATTTAATTTAAATCAAATATTAAAATGATATTTATAAACTATTTAAAAGTCATTTTTAAATAAGTTCATTATAAAAGTTACACATACAAAAAGTCATACAAAATAATGCGACTATTACTTTTTGTTATCAAACGTACTTGTGGATCCGACGGTTCGGTTTGAGAAAAATTAAAAATCAAACTAAATTATTAGTCATCTATTTTTAAAATATGAAACTGTAATCAAACCACTAATATTTCAAACCGGACCGAAACGATCCATTTCAAACTACATGATTTTTTAAAATTTGAGATCCGACCCGAACCACTAATATTTCAAACCGAACCAAACCAACTGATTTCAAATCGAACCGAACCACTCAAAAGCAACGTACGGACAGACTCTATTTTCATAGTATTAGATGTGATTGTGATATCACCACAAATCAATATTTCAAATTACTATTGTTGATGTTGACCGGTGAATATTGTGTCTGCATTAATCGATCGGACGAGATGAATCGAAAATTGAAATATGAGTGAAATTATATATATTAATAATAATATAAATAACTAATTATAAGCATATGCATTTAATGGTTGATATTTTTAACAAAGTAGCTAAAAGTGACTAATTAGTTAGACACCGGATTTTACTTCTCCTAAAAGCTAATTGATTTTTTTAATATATCATCGTGGGTAGTTCACGTGTCACCTCCATTGTATTTAAACAAAAAATTATACTAACAAGGTGGTTAGACAGTCATTAAGACCACTAAACCATGACACTAATTGGTCTCTTGAATGACATTTAAAATTGATGTTTCAATTTTACATTCAAATTAAAATATCTGATCATACACAAACATATTGAATTTAGAGATAAGACTGTGTACACATTAATGAGTAATCGTTACGTGTTATGTTGATTTTAAGTTAAAAAAATTTTTGTTGGTTTAAAAAAAGTTAGGCGATAAAAAATTAGTTGGAAAATTGATATGAAATTTTTTAACAAAACTAAAAGTACTTTTTAATTGATTTTCCATCTATAACCAAATAAAGAAAAATATGATAAATTTCATGAGGAATTAAGTTTTTCTCAAAATTTCCTTTCTCTTAAATTTTCTTATAAAATTGTCAGAAATTTAGATGAAAATAGAAAAAATTATTTTAAATAATGACATTTTTAGCATTTTCTACCAATTTTCATGTTTAACCAAGCGAGGATATTAATGTGTGTTCACACTTTAGTTTGAAACTTACGTAATGCAGAAACAAAACATGTGAACTTGTGGTTTTGCACGTAAATTTAATTAATTCCATGTATTTTTTAATTATCATTATGACTTGAAACTTATTTAATGTAAATCAAATATTAAAATGATATTTATAAACGATTTAAAGTCATTTTAAATAGGATCATTATAAAGTTAAACAAAAATGTCATACCAACTATTGCTACTGAAACTTGTTATTATCAATGCTTCTGATCATCAATTTGACCTCATCTTAAATTAATATTTTAAGTTTCCATTGTAATGTGAAGTGGTGAATTAATAGTAGATGTAATGAAGTAAATGATGAGTCAGGTTGATTATGTGGAATTATATATATCAGTAATATTATTATAATTAATTAATTATAATAAATACATTTAATAGCATCCATATTTTAACCAAATAGCTCAAAATGAGTAATGAATCATAAAATATACATTTAATAGCATTGATATTTTAACGAACTCCAATCTCCATGATTTTCTTAGTTTGAATCTGAAGATTATGATTAGAGGATTAGGATTAGGGAAAAACGGATATACCCCGTCACGGTATATAAGATAGGTACCCGAGCGGCTACAATAACATCATTTTGAATGGTGTTTAGGGGTTTCAGAGTTCCACGATTTAATGTTTCTAATATTTTAGGGTTTCTAGTGTTTTGAGGGGTTTTTAGGATTTTTTTTTTAGTATTTTTAGGATTTTAGGATGTAAGGGTTTAGAGTTGTGAAACGACGTCGTTTTGAATGTGTTTGGAAATAACAACAAAAACACTAAAAATATGAAAATTTGAAACCAACAAATCTTTAAAACCCTAAGATAATAAAAATTCTAAAACTCAGAAATACTAAATCTCATAAAAATACTCTAAAACGACATTATTTCAGATGTTAGGGTATGTAGCTTATATACCCTGACAGGGTATATCCGCTAAGCCCGAATGATTATGGTCATTAATTAAATGTGACGTGAGTTATTTCAGCTATTTTATAATTTAGAAATTAATGACATGGTTTATTGATTTGAGAAACCAGCATCTAGTTATTTTTATAAAATATACATTACACGTTTATTGTGACAATTCTATTCATTAATGACATGGTTTGCTGGTGGTTCAAATGGATTAGATGAGACAGGATGTCATGTCAGATCTATTTGAGAGATAAAGTATTGATCAAGTCATGACACACCAAATCAAATTAACAAAACTTAGTCCAAACATGTGTCGCGCTCGAGCAAATTCCATGTTAGGAATCAGAGGAGACGGAAGGATAAGTTCAGTTTGATCTCGCATTAAAGGCCCTATTGAGATTATATAAGTCCACACACCTAAGAAGCTTGTGGAAGGAGTGTGAAAATCATGTATTATCCATATATATAACAGAATATGATCGGGAGCGTCGCGACGCTTCCGGTCGGTTCGGTTCGCTCTCAGTTGGTTCGGTTCGGTCTTGGTTGGTTCGGTTTGATTTGAAATCGGTCGGTTCGATTTGGTTTTGATTGGTTCGGTTCGGTTTAAAATCGGTTAGTTTGGTTCGGTTTAAAATATTAGTGGGTCGGTTCGGTTTTAATTTCGGTTTTTTCAAATTTCAAAAACCGATGACTAATAATTTGGTTCGGTTTTTAATTTTTTTCGAACCGGACCAATCCAAACTCGTCGGTTTGACGGGTCCTCCGCTTGTAAATATATAGATATTTAGGGTTGCAAAATCGCTTATGTAAGATCATATTGATCCCTAACTGATCTCTGTCGTCATTGAGGAGGTTGATGTATATTTAAGGGGAATGTCTCAGTTACTTTAAAGCATCCAAAAAATCTTATCTCTTAACCATACAAAGTCTTTCTCATTTTTCAAGTGCCTCTTTATTCCTCATATAGCCTTATTGCCTAAAAGTCATATAATTTATCTTCAGAGAGAGGGGGGAAATCCTACCTAGGCGCTTGACACACTAGTGATTTAAAATGTGAGTAAGTAACAAGTGATATCAATACCTCATTTTTTGATATGTCATGACTATTGATGGTGAAATTCATGGAAGTATTATGGAAAAAAATCAAAAAGACCATTGAGGGAGAAATTCATTTAGGCTGCTGAAGTTCGTTAACAAGATTGGAGATAGAGACTTCTGACAGTTAGGATCGCATTAGGATGTGTGAGAATAATGCAGAAACATTGGATGAGAAATTTGTCTCCGAACCAAGTTGGAGGAGATGGACGACGATGTAAGAGTCATTTGAGGGCTGCAAGATTCCATGGAAGTGGAACTAGAAATTAAATTGTTCCAATATGTCAACACCTTACTTCAACTATGGTGAGACGTGATGGAAGAGCGACTAGCTTTGTTAGTCAAGTGGAGGAGTTGCATGCGCGCTTTTGTAGAGAAGACAAACACCAAGGTGATTAGCCTGCAATACATTAGACTCGGTGATAGTGTGATTCCTTACATACAGAAGACTCCGAGGATTTACGGTGTACCAAAATCAAAGGTGTTTAGGAAATATGCATTGTGGGAGTTATTGACAATTTAATCTGCCACACAGAGCATTATTTTGAGAACACCCAAGTAGAGGATACCGTCTAGGTGAGACAGTGTTTCTCTGTTTTGTTGATATTGCGGCTACATGGTGGTGAAAAATGATAATGAAATCCAAGAAGGGTATGCAAGATCAACACTTGGATAGAATTTGTGAGAAAATTTAAAAATAATTATGTCTCATAAATGCTACCTATAAAGCTCAGAAGAAGTTTGAGGAGTTGAATCATAGATCATCAATCTAAGAATATGGTTGAAGAATTTTTAGCATTGATGCTCAAACTTTGGGCGTGAGCGAGGCTTAGCTCTTCTTATACTTTATCGATTGGTTGAAGTAGTGGACATGGGTGAAGCTCAAAAAAGGGGCGTGAGGGTACTGTCATTACCAAGACTATAGCGGGCTCGTTGTTGGAGTACTCCAATGGTGGAGTTGTCTCCAAATCAAAAGCAAATGAGGATTACCTCGTTATAGATATAAAATCGCAAGAGTTAAACGATCATGCCAAACCTAGAAATGGGGGAGAAAAATATGCTCAAATTGAAGCACCGCGAGATCAATATTTAAGATGAGGATCGAGACAAGAAGCCAAATGATGATTGCTCATTATGTGGAGGGCTACACTGGGTGAGGGAATGTCCGAATAGGGATGCACTCAGTGCCATCCTCAAAGAGGAGAAAAATGAGGACTAAACAAGGATGTGGTGTATCCATCAACTTGGGGCAATGAGGACTAATCCCACTCCAAATAAGACAAATCAGACACTTATGTATGTGAATGACAAGGTTAATAATGAGACCATACCCATCATGGTGAACATGAGAACCGCTCACAACTTCATCCAGCGCAACGATGCATCAAGGTTGAGGCTAAAATCTAAGGAGTCTAAGAGCTAGATGAAAACAATGAATTGGGAGGAAATGTTATTGGAGGGGAAAGACAAGAGTGTGCATCTACAACTTGACATTTGACGAGATAAAGTTGATTTCTAGATTGCTGACATGGATGACCATAGTGTGTATCAAATATGAATTTCTTTCACAAGTTCGAGGTGATGACTTGAACAAAACAAATGTATTGGTCGTCATGGAGGGAGGGCCACATTTGGTGCCAATAACCACTGAGAAGTATTTGAATAAAATGTATCTTTTGACAATACAAGTTAGGAATGGACATGAAGAATAACCAGAATTCAAGTCCAACCTCAAAAAGCATGATAAGAAGCCTAACAAGAGTGATAAGGAACCATTGATGGAGATTCATAATGTACTCGGAGAGTACAAGGAAGAATCTACCAAATTATCCATGAGGCGAGTTGTGGATCAAATTATCGACCAAATCAAGGGAAAAGAACCGCTCGCACCTCAAACATTGAAGTCTGAGTGTACCGGGGAGAGTCCTCCTATGGGTAAGAAGACATGTAAGTTAGATTGTGTGACCAAGAAAGAGAACAAGCGAGATGATCATTAGTGGAGACATGTGGAATCCGATAAGAGAGTCAAAGATCGATGGGCGGATCTAGAAAAAGAGAGGTCAAATATGAAATAATCTCATAGAGTGGATAGTAATGTTGTATATTTTTATTTTAGATGAATCATTTTATTTTATAGAGTTTATTTTAACTAATTTTGAAATTCATAACTTAAAATATCACATAAATATCAATAAGTTTTTGATTTTAAAGGGGGTCATTTGACTCCTCTAAAATCTCTGTGCTTCTGTGACTGCAAAGGCCTCATCAACCAGAAGAGACAAACAAATAATCACAAGAATTTAAAGTGGGATAGATATCTTATTATTTTTCGCTTATTTATTTATTATTTTCACCGGACCATTTCCGGTTTACAGTAGCCTCTTCAAGCTTCCGTTGAAGCATTTCAACAACTTCCAATTACATCGGCACCCCATCGCATCAAAATTTGATTTAGTTTGCCATTAACCAGTTCAAGAACCCGAAAAAAAAAATCCGAAGGGGGTGACAAGAATCGTAGTTAATCGATATAGTAACAAATTGAAAGAAGAGCCATCCAACATTCGAAGAGAAACAGTGATGCAGAAGCTATTACTCAGAAATCGGAGTCTCAGTCTCATCTCAGCGTCACTGTCGAAATTTCTCCAGGCGCAGAAGTTGGAGTTGGAGTCTCAGCCTCAGCCTCAGCCTCATTTCCAGAACCAAGCGTCACGTCTTGAGAAGGGGTTTCTTGCTCTTGCTGCACCTGGGCAGAAGCTTCTACCAGAGCGGGTGCCGTGGTGTCCGGAATGACCTCTGCCGTCTTGAATTTGTTTATGTAGTAGGTGAGAGACTGGCCCGAGAATTCAGTGGTTTCGACCTTCCCAGGGGCTTTGCCGAGCTGGAGGATTATGGATGAGGCTGCTGCGACAGAAATGAGACCGATGAAGGCCGCTACGGCGGCTGTGTTTTCCGCTCCGCTGGAAGAAGACCCGGCTGATCCAGAGCTAATGAACGTCTCTGCTACATAAACCACAGGCTGCGTAGAATTTAAGAATCTTAGAACTAAGCAATGTGACATGGAAGAAGACATGGAAACACACACTCTGACGAGAAATGTGGAGATGGAAAAAACCTCGACGGAGTAGATGTTGGTCTGGCCTGCGGTGTCCTTCTCGACGTATCCTGTCCAGCCACGGCCAGACCTCGGCGGGTACGTTCCGACGACTTTAGTTTTCTCTCCTGCTAGCCATTCCATGCTGACCTTCCCGACCTGGGACCATCAAGAAGCCACAGCTTTCACCAAAAAGCTTTAAACCTGCAGCAGAAGCCACCAGAGACGAAAATGCTGGAGGATGGATAACTTAGTTACCTCCTTATCAGGCGCACATTCCTCGGTGTTGCAGTCGGCCTCGTCCTGGGTGGCGGAGGCGCGGAATCTTTGGGTGGTTCTGGCGCAGCTCCGCGTCTTGAAGAAGAAGGGGCAGCTCTGCGAAGCGGGTGTGGCTGGTTTGGCAAAGGGCACCAAAGCACACGGTGCCGCTGAAGCAGAAGCCATGTTATTCATCTCGAGAGGAATTCGGGGTTCTCCTCGGCGCTGCCACTGGATGATGAAATGCAGCGGCTGAGTGGATCCGACTTCGGTACCGTGTCAGCTTTTTACTTCTAGAAGTCTGCTACTGCAGGAGCAAAGCAGATGATGTTCACAACTTAATATCATATCCAACCGAACAAGCAGCCTATAATCGACGTTCGACAGCATAACACGAGATTTCATGGGAATCGAAGGAATCAAAACCAATGGATGAAAATGGGAGTTGGGTGTGTCTAATTGTGGACCATATGTTTCATCAATGGTCTAATCCTCCCTCACCATTGATCATTTAAACACTACACAACCAAGCACGAAACGTCGATCAGTATACCCATCTTGTCCACATGGATGCCAGCGTAAGCAACAAGAATCCAGAGACCCATTTCGGGTCTGGAATCCTATACGCTCACCACTCGACAAGATCCATCAAGCTAAGCTAAGAGCAACTTATCCACCACCACCACCACCACCACCACCTGCAGCAATCACTTGATCTACAACACGGCCCAGCTAGAGAGAAGTCTGAAACATGGCTTACCTTAGGGAGTGAATCACAGCATTCCAAGTTATCGGCCGTTGCGGTCGTGCAACTCCTTCGCGCTTCTTAGCTCAGCTGGCGCCGTCTCCAACTGGTGAAAGTGATAAACAATGTAAGGTGATGATTACATGCGTGTTGGTGTTTCCGTGTAGTTCATTCGAACTTGAGCAAATGCGTACCGCACGTGTGGTTTGAGGCTTTGAGGCTGTAGTTTGTCGCGGCGTGTTATCCTTGTTGATAACTTTCACCGGGCCTCATCTCAGCCCATAAACGTTGAGAAGAACAAGGCTCTAAAAATTCGTGGTATGAAAAAAGTCCATTCAAGGTCTGATTCTTGATTTAAACCATCTCAAATGTAATTGATTTTTTGTTTTAACAAAGTGTCCTTTGTTCATTCATTTTTTATTTTACTTTACATATTCATTTTATTTTTATTTCTATCAAATTTTTCGAGGAAACATACACTTACAAATACCTCAGTTCAACAGTGATCTTGAAAAAGTAAGATTGAATAAAAATAAGATTAGGATGTCGGAAAAATTATACAAAAATGAAGGAATAAAACCGAAAAGTGAAATGGGCTGTGTTTACGGTGCGATTTTAAGCTGAACCGGATTATATTAAACATACTTGTTTTATTTAATTTCTTAAATTTTAAATCCAAAAGTGAATTGTTTTACACTAATTTAGTTCGGTGTAAAACTAAAAAACTTATTATGGTAATTCATTTCTATATAAAACTTATTAGTTAATATGATTTAAACACAATAAATTTATAAACGATTTGAACCACAAATTAATGTTTTTCATTGCTTGTTATGTAATTAATTGTAAAATGTTGGAATAGGAAATTTTGACCATCATATATTAGTTAAATTAGATATAAAAAATAACCATATCGATTTTACTATAGTTTACTTCCCAGTTTGATCGAATAATAAACATCCAAACGAATAACTGAACCGTTTTAGTTTTAATAATATTCAAATGAAATATTATTTATCAAAATTATATTATATTGAACGGAATTAATTTCGTTCGGTTCAATTTATACCAAATTATAAATTGTAACCTACATGCTAAAATGGGAATGGCTAGGGTGGCAGAACTAAAAAAATCTACGCCTCCAAGGCAGGCCTCCTGGTGAGCGGACTTATTTCATCACTAACCCCAAAGCAGGAGTTATCAAACAGGGCATGAGAGCGTACGAGGTAAAACCAAACAGCATAAAGCAGGATTCATTTATTGGTGGTGCCAGGAACGAAGTTCATACTCCAAACACACATGCAAAAACAGACTCTTCGACAATGACACAGAACCACATCAAAAAGGATGTTCACATATGTAACATACTGTAAGGAACCGCGTAAGAGAAGTGATGGGAGATTTGTTCATGCAGAAACTGATCACTCCTGTTCCCAGAGCTCAAATGCGCCCTTGACGAAATCATAGTGCGCGCCCTTCAGAGTAACCTTTCCGTCTTCCACAGCCTCTTTCACAAACGGGTAGGTCAGTAAGTTGGCCAGCGACACATTCACAGCCTCCTACAATTTACATTCAGTTCATCACAAAGTTAGACCATCAGATAGACCGGAGAAGAAAGAATTGATCGGTATAGATGTGTGTGTAGCTTGCTTGCCTTCTCACAGTTGGCGCACTGGTCATTTAATGGCAGATCACTGTGGTTGGATTGCACCTTGACCTTGGCGGGCTGGCAGATTTTAACCCAGTCCTCAATAAAATGACTGCAAAGAAGCCGCCGAAGAGGCCACACTTGTTCGTTAATCAATCTTAAACAGATAAGCATAATCTAGATATCTGGCGGCTGACCTGTTAAGGTCACCATCTTCAGCAATGGACATGAGCCCCTTGATCCCTCCACAGCAGCTATGCCCGATGACTACAATGTGCTCAACCTACATGCGCATAGACATTAGTTCAGTAACGAAGAAGATACGGATGCGGCGTTAACAAAATGACAATATGAGTAACTTCCCACCTTCAAGTGAACAACTGCGTATTCAATGGCTGCCCCGACACCAGAATACCTGGTCTGCAGCCACCGAGGAAAGAGTCAGAAACAATCCATGCTTAAATCTTAATATAGTCGTCGCTAAATAGTGTACAGGTAGAGGAAACTACCTGGCAATAGGGTGGAACCATGTTGGCAATGTTGCGGACCACAAAAGCCTCACCCGGTTGGAAATCCAGAACGTGCGAGGGGCAGACTCGAGAATCAGAGCAAGCAAACACCAAGAACTGTGTATGTGAAGGCATAAGGACACACATTCATGAGCCGAGCTGATAACATTATCAATCATTTAGAGCTGATAAGCTGATTAAATTAAGCATTCGGATTCTAATAAAGTCCACTTATCATCACTTCACAATCATTTCTACAGACAGGCAGGGCATATGCTTTTTTGAACTGGATCAAATCCATATATGATACATCACTTCCTGTCAACGAACCTTAGGACTCTGCCCAGTGGCGAGCTCACCAAATAGCTTAGGATTCGTACTGCAAAACAGACAGTCAATCCATCATCAAGCTTCCACAATCACCCGGAACCAGAACAATATTAAACAAACATTTTTGTGTCGGCTACTGGCGCAAGCTATTGAGTAACATGTACTTATGTTGATAAGCAAAGAGCACATTTCTGGTAGATAATTATCTTCACCTACACCTCTCAATATCACGTTGATAACGCTGCCTAACTATCACCAGTCTAAACTACAACCTCCTCAAATGTGCAGTCCACATACCGTTAAACAAAAGATGGGAGCATTTAAGTAATTTGGCATTGACGTATGTGACAGCGATTCAACCTAAGAATATTCCCTCAATTTCCGAACCTTAAATTATACTCTTTCTCTCCTTTTTACATGTCATTTAATTGAATTTTTTTGTCCACTTTTATTTGTCACTTAACAATTTTCAATGTATATTTAATGTCAACAATTATCTTAAAATGTCAAACATTAATCACTTCATTATCATATTCAATAAAAAAAATACATTCTCCATCAGTAATCATCTATCAATTTTACTTTTTGCACGAATTTTTTTATAAAAACATTAACCACTCACTCATTAATTTTTTTCAACCACTAACATTAACTTCACCTTAACTACTCAAATTAATCTTAAATTGATGGAGGGACTAGTAAATTAGTTAAATTCCACGTACTCGTATTTGAGCGACTTGAACCGGGCGAACCCGCTCTTGAGCCGCTGAACGGGATCGAACGGTTCGACCGCATTCTCGGTCTGGCCCAGCTCTGCCGTTATCTGATTGATCTTGGCGGCCGCGGCCTCCTCGAGGCCGCTCTTCTCGCTGCAATAGAACCAAACCAAACGTAAGAAAATGAGGCAAGAATGACACCGATGACATGACGTCAGCGCTGTCCGTGAAGGAAGTTTGACCGATTGGTTAACGAAGTGGGTACCTGAGAAGCTTCTTCAGAGCCTCGATTGACTGCTCGACTCCGGCCATGTCCTCAACCTGAAGAAATCCAAGGCAAGCGAAATTCAATCGATTAAAATATCCGATTCGAGATTCAGACAACCGCTCTCGCACCGCAGGCGACAGATCACTCCGGCTGACTCCGAATCGGTAAAATCAAACAAAATCGAGCGGAAAAAACAACAATGCGACAGCAAAAAAGAATCGAAAAACATCATGAAACTCCTCGAATTAAAACCGATAGATGCGAATCGGGTTGAACAAGTTGCATGAATCGGATGTCAAAAGACAGAGATGGACAGAAGAGGAAAGGATCATTCTGCGAGGCGGATCATGTACGGCTCGGTACCTTTGTCGGGAGTGGATTGAAATGAAGCGATCCGAGGGAATGATTGTCAGGCGAGATCTTCTCTCACTCTCTGCGCTTTGCTTTGTTGTTGTGAAGCTGGAAATGGTGATATTTATATTACACGTCGTGCGAACAGAGGGGATTAGGATCTAATTAAATATGATTAATATGTAGTCCTTGATTGTATTGGAAAGCTGATTTCTGGCAAATTATACAAGTAATATTTAATAGAGGGGTCAATTTGTAATTATAGAATATATCGAGCGACTGTCAAGCAAGCAAGGAAGTATATAACTGTATTTCAGACCAATTCAATCAATTACAGGACTGAGTAAGCTATTACATTTGACAAGCAAATACATGTGGCGATCTGATATAGAATAGTGGAAAAGATTGGAGAATCGGACGGCCATCATTGAGCGTGTGATGTGTCTGAATGTTAGGGCCCGATGTTTTGGCTCTATACAAGTTTGTGGACGTCAGATCGTGGACACGTGGCGAGATAATGGAGACCGACGGTTGATAATATCATCATTGAAAATGGGGAAAGACAATTTTGTAGAATTTTTTTATATATGGACATGAATATAATCAATTACTTTTAATACTAAAGAATATAGTTTGAAATGAAAAGAATATTAAAGCCATTATAAAACATTTGAAAAATGCTTAAAACATTGATGAAGATGATTTACTATTTTTGTATGTATATATTAATAATTGATAATGGATGATGATCTCATCATGTTAAATAAGGTTCATCTAAATAGAATGATTTTATACAAAAAAAATTGATGATTTTGAGATAAAATGGGTGATTCTGGTATTAAAAATATTAATAAAATAATTTTTATTTTACACATGTCACCTGGTGATAGATCAATTCAAATTAAAATTGTATAATTTTGATTTGGTTGTATTTGGCTTTGCAGCCCATGATAAGAATCTATTAATAATATACCTTTGATAATTTAAAATAAAATTTGATAAATAAAATTTTACTATTGTTTTGCTTTTTTATTAATAATGTTTGATATATATTTTGCTATTTTGAAATACATAACAATATAATCAAAATATTTAGATATTTTGATGTCACAAATTAGAAAATTTTGGATTGTATCAAGAAAGATACTCGTCCCCTTTAAGAAAGATGGAGCACTGGCATTATCATTGCAGTGAATTTATTTCTCATCAGGGAGGCAAACAATTGCGTGGAATATTATTATTATTACGTTGTGGATAATGATTTAATTTTTTAAATAAAATAAATTAATAATAAAGAAATGATCAGGAGCAGATTGGTCGTAAATTTTTGGATGGCCGGAGACATTCGGAATCGGTTGGGCGGGTTAATTTTGGGATAACGTTGGGAATAACGTGTGTTCAGAACATTATTATATTTAAAATAAAAAAGATAATATAACAATTCCTTGACCCCACTAATTTAATGTAAAAATAATTTTAAAGAATGATAAAGAGTGGACTGAAATGGCTGATTCAGTCGACTTCATGATTTGGCAACACCGTTTTGTTTCATTAGCTTTAAGACAAGCTGAAATGGTCACAAGTCACGACTGGTGAGCATGTGTCGAGAGTCGTATGCAACAACTCATACATTATGAATCTCGAGAGACAAGAAATGGATTGAATGGAAATAATAATGTTGCCCTTTCATGTTAATTCTGTCCTATGAAGATGTTGATACGACAACGTTATGGCTTCGGGCGTGTGTCGCCAATTATTTATATCAATCAGTTTAAGATGCTGGAAAAAGTTGGAGTAGTACGGGCTAATTAAAATAGAAATGAAAATGATGGAGTACTGTCTTTTTTAGAAAAAATGAAAATAGACTGACAATAAATTAATAAATTATTGCCACTGATGAAAAGTTAAAATAATATGTTAATATATTTATTTTTTAATTTATAAAGATTTTCTCCTTCACATGATGGAGGTTTTATGAATTTGCAGTGAAATGACACTGTTGGTTTATATTTATTTCAGTTTTATTAATGTAAATAAAATGGTAAATTAAGAAAATAAATTGAATTGTTTTGCAAATAGGTTTGTAAGTGGTCTATTTATTTTTTGGATCCTTTTATTCACATGGAGTAAGTAGATGAGCAGGGTAATTATGTCATACAAAAATATCTCGAATATTTTTCTGAAATACCCCCTCTTCATTCATTTTATTTCAGTTTGACCCTGCCTATTTTATTTCTTTTCTATCCAATGCTTTAATATTTTGTTTTTCTGTACTAATAAAACTGCGGCGTTGAACATTTTTATATTCGGTTTTATCATTACATTAAAACTACAGATCACAATTATCATTTTTTTAAAAATCCTAAGGAAAAAAAACCCAAAAAGGATAAAAGAATAGAACGATCTTCTTGAAGCATGGCTCTTCTTTAAAATCGCCCTCATTATCCTTGGGACAAAGATGTGAAGATATGGTAGCGTCAAATGTGTGGCCTATGGAGTAGAATGATCTTTGGCCAGAGTTACGTTTGTGGCTTGGATTGATGATCATGTATTTCGGATAAAGGGGTATTATATTATATTATTTGCGCTGATTTAATGGCTGATATGGAGAACAAAGGAGCCCTAATTGGTGCTTGAACTGTTATCCTCTCAATATGGGTCTTTCTGGTGATGTCTGTCCTCTTTGGATCAAGAACAGAATTGTGGATGGTGGACAGTGTTTACATTCCCTACTGCATGGACCATATATTTATGGCCTCTCCCTGCATCTCTCCATCATCTCTTCACAGACCCCATATCATGGAGAATCTTTCTTTTTATCTTGTGCCACAAAACTTGTTCTCATCATATTCATTTTTTCATGGCACCAATCAGCGCATGTAATCAATGCATCAACTCAACGCGAATTGACACTAGTAAACATTATGGTTAAAATGAGGAGACATGTGGTCTTCTTCCAGTAACATTAGGGTTAGAATAAAAAATTGAAGGGTGTGGGGGTAAACCAGTAAGGTTTATCTGACCCCCACTGGTTCCCTGCTGAGACCCTTTACAAACAATCACTATATACTTTCCTTATCGGTCAATTGTAATGCATTTATTGAGAAAAATAAGCACCCTTAGGTTCAGTGACTTGAAGGGATCAAAGAGTTTATATAAAGCATAATTATTTCAACCATAGTTGTAAAAATTGGACTAGATCGGATCGATTGGTTCAATAGATCATGTAGAAGACTGTTCCAGATTTCAATCCGGTTTATTTATGGTTATCAGATTGTAGGTTGAACTGAAATTGCTCAAACACCTTTTTTTATTGTGAATTGTTTAATTTTTAGTTTTGAATATGTAAGTTATTTTTCATTAGGTTCTAAACAAACTAGTTAGTGCTTATTTAATGCAAAATAACATTTAATTAGAGTCAAAATGCATGTATAGCAATTAAACCTACACTAATATACTTGGCTATATTTGTCAACTTCATTCTGTGTGTTCGTCTTCCACTCCCAATATTAGGGGTTCAAATTCTACTAGTTGGTATGTTGGATATTTTCTTCTTTTCTCTCGTGTGCAGTGGCGGACCCAAGTTTAAATTAGGGGGGTCAGCGGATTCCGGTGACATTTTAATTTTAATAGTAAATATTTACTAATTTAGGTTATTAATTAGTTAGAAATATAATAATGACCCATCCTAAATTATGATTTATAATCAGTCCATTTCAAATTTTAAAAATTTATATTTAGTACAATATGTAAGTTGATTTGTTTTAATTCAGGCTTAAGTGAACCAAAGTTTAACAACATTTTAGTATACTCAATATTTTTATTGGTGGTGGTGTCACTAGCACACACTTGGGAGAATGGTCTCGCCAAATCTAACTCAAAATATTTTTAGTTATAGTAAAGAAAAGAAAATTTCAATTTTTATATTCTTAATTTACCCAAATTTTAATTTAGTACCCCAAATCCAATTCAAATTTTAATTTTTTTACAATCTAAATCCAACCAAAATATTTTAACATGAAAAAATTCAGCCCATACTTCATCAAAATGAATTAAAAAAAGAAAAAAAAATCTTCTAACACGTTAGGATTAAACTCAAAGATCAAACCTAGTACCGATCCAGTCAATAGCTAACTTATCAACATCTAAATCCGTAGTTTGTCTGTCAACATGCACCACCGCTTGTCAGAATTAATAACTGCAACGCGTACCACATAATAGCTAGCTGCGACATCACATTTTTTTACCCAGAATTTGAATTTTTGAAACTATCACAATTTTTGACGCCGCTTAATTGTGTTTCTGGATCCGCCGCAGCTCATGCGTGAAAGCTTTACTAATATTATTATTTTTCTCTTCCGTGATAGTTACGCTCTTCCACTTCCCTCTTGAATCTATCTCTTATGCCGGTACAATTTTAATTATTATAATTTTGACTACTTATTGCACTTTCCCTTACATAAAACTTAAATGCCTAAGCAGAAAGCACAACAATTGTGAGGAGAAATTCCTAAGGTGATCACTAGGTATCTCTTTTTTACAATGCGTGGAAGGTCTAATGCTATGATTGAAGCTATTATTATCAAACGAAAGTTGGAAGGTATTAAAATATGTGAGGAGATGTCGCTTATACGAATTTTATTCTTTGCAATCTCTTTTTCATCAAAACAAATTGCCAGTCTATAATTGAGGAATAGGTCGGGTTTTCAGCTATGATGGGTGTTCTGAACCATGAGTCATAGCGGATCCGGATTTATTGTTAATCAATTTTTAACAGTTTTAATTCAAGCTCTCAATTATAAGCCTGGTTTCGAATTAAAACATGATTACTTATTTGACGAACACGTCAATCATCATATTCTTATTAGTATCCTCATACAGATGTTGGATACCACATCTAGAAATCCTCTATTTCCCATATCCTACCATATTGAAGAAAACAGGAATGAAATTGATCTGTCTCAACTCTCTCAAATGAAAACAACACACTTCCTTGAAGAGTAAAAACTGGGTTATGTTGGTTTTGGCCTGCGGGCCTAGTTCAATAGAAGAGTTATGGAGTCTTTAAGCATGTGGGCCGAACTCAAATGGTTATTATCCATGTGTTATACACATGAGTGTAAATCATTAAATTTATCTGATTCAGATGTGGGTCGAATCATATCATATAATCGAATCTCATTTGATTTTTACTAAATTTAATATATATCATTTAATTGTGTCCGACTGTATATTTATTTTTAACTAGTCATGGACTAAAACTCATTAATTATAACTGATTTAGTGGTCAGACACTAACAGAACTGTAAGAAGTGGGAGATTTATTCTAATAAATATATGATGAAGGATGTTAAGCGGATAGCGAGAGAAGTTTTAGAGGTCAAAAGAGTAAGTAGTCACACCAAGTAATTGGGCCTTTCATTAGCTCTTGGGATGAACAAGAAAGCAATTTTTGTTAGAATCGAGAACCATGAGTGAAGTTTGACAATTGGAGAGCGAAACTATTTATAAAAGCAAGTAAAGAGATTTTGATCAATTCCATTATCAAGACTATTTCTTAGTATGTTATGTCATTGTTGTGCTCCTTAAGACAATTTTCAGAAATTTTTAAAAATTAGCAATTCGATTTTGGTGGAATTATCGTAAGAAAGAATCAAGCATTGACAGGACTAAATTGGAGAAGTTAATATAGGCCTAGGAAGTGGGAGGATTTGATTCCAAGAACTTTTAGTTTCTGACTTCAACGTTTTTAACTAAACAAGCGTAGAGAATCGTAACTAGGCCTAGTTTGTTGATTAATGTTGTATTTGAATTTTTTTTAAAAAACTAATCATTATTCTCAGACTCTCTAGGTGCTAACCCCTTTGAAATATGAAGAAATATCTATAAATATATTCCAATTTTACACCTGGATGTGTGGAAAATGGTAATGATTTATTTCTCACCACTTTTTTTATCTTTTATGTTGAAGATAGTCTACTATTTTTTTATTTTTTTAGAACTTGTTTTTTTGATATAGTTTTATTTTAAAAATATATATTTTTAAATGTACAAATATTATAGAAGAAAAACTCCAAAACCGCAAATTTCTACGAAAACTAAAAAACAGTTCGAATATTGATGAATCACAAGCTGACCCTCACTTATGGTAACCATCTCATAATGTACAAATATGAATGATTATATTATTTAAAATAAAATTTATTTTAACCCCAATAACTCACTATTCTGGATCCACCACGGGTGGTATTGGAGTGAAGAAGAGAGAGACTATTTCTGTGTTAAATCAGCTTATGTTTTGATGTTCAGATAGCTCATTCATGTATACCTAGTGGGGAAGAGGGTATCTCCAATATTGTTGAAACCGAATGCTTTTGGGCCAATATTTGGAAACTGAATGTGCCTAATACAGTAAAAATCTTTATTTGGAGACTCTTCTATAACACCTTTGTTATGCATCCAGTCCAGTGCATAGATTTCGATTAATACTCAATATCAATTTGGATGTAAAGATACA
The DNA here is from genome assembly GCA_002312845.1 of Kalanchoe fedtschenkoi. Taxonomy (NCBI): domain Eukaryota; kingdom Viridiplantae; phylum Streptophyta; class Magnoliopsida; order Saxifragales; family Crassulaceae; genus Kalanchoe; species Kalanchoe fedtschenkoi. The sequence goes on from NQLW01000024.1 coordinate 871,342, forward strand.
GAATCTTTCAAGCATTTTTGCATAATTGTTCATGGATGAGTTTTATGTGGCGCCAGCTCAGTCTAGGGCTTATATGTGATTTGCCCTGTTGACATAACATTATGAAATTATGAAACTATTTAATATAACATTTCACCAGACAAACTCTTACTCACCATACCATAACATTCCATTAACATTGGAGAAGAAGCTCTGGAAACACACAGAAAACGCTCCAACTTCTGTATTTCGGTTGTTATTTGTTTTTCTTATTCAAGGTCACCAGACAATATACATTTGTAAAAATCAAACAATTCGGTCGCACAAATCAAACACATGTTTCTCCTCCTAGTACTACCTTAGAACGGATGCACATTCCTACTCAACCCACTAACACTGGCGAAGAACCCAACTCTGTAAGGCAGATAAGACCTCCTCTTCTCCTCCTCCCTAAGTACCCGATTCCTCACGTAATGCCTCTCATGGGCAGAAACCGGTTTTTCGGTTCTGATCCCTTTCGCCTTCGCCTTGCCCGCCTCTTCCGTATCCGTCTTCGTCGAAGCTTCACAAGCCACCGGCTGACTCTTTTTAGCCGTGGAGGGATGCAGGAAGACGAACGCGTCTTTCCCGTCGCTGCTGCTTCGGTGCAGCAGGTCTCTGAACCTCCACAGCTTGGAGAAGCCGGTGGAGTTGCTCTTCTTGCACCTGCCAGGGGATGAGGGTGGTGTCGTTTTACCTGACCATTCGCAGAAGGTCCCGGCTGCTGGATCCTGAGGCTCATCCTCGGTTGATGGGCTTGCTGGATGCTCCACGAAGATCTTCCGCAACTGTGGATGAGGTGATGTTGGGTTCCCATCGCGATCCAGGTCGAAAAGCGGGTACACTGGCCTGATCTGCCCGTCGAAGAAGACATCGTCGGCTGAGATTGGTGAGCCCTCAGGATCCAAGCAAACGAAAGAAAACTCCTCATCTTCTTCTCCTTCATCCCCCACATCCTCAGCCTCTTTCTCCTCCTCCTCCTGCTCTTGCTCTGATTCAGATCTCTGTTCCTCACCTGCTCCATTTGAATCTGCCGACACCATCTTCCTTCCAACCTCGTCATACACCCGCTTCATGTAAACCCTCCCATCATACTCGACCATAGAAAACATGCCGAACCCATCAGACCCAGACATGATCGAACCCACCTGCATACCCAACTCCTCTTTCACTCACAAACGCCCAAAAGCCAAAATCAGAATCAAAATCTCTCACACTGCCCAACTGCCCCGATTAAATACCGCCCCCAGCTGTCTCTGGTGAAGCTTTCAACACCAACAGATCTCCCCTTCTATTTTTATGTTTCGTTTTTCGGATTGGCTTATGTGTGTGTATCCAGACAAACGAAAAGAAGTGGACTGAACACGATTTATAAAGTATACTAAATGTTTGCGCGTGGTGCGCCATTGATGACCGTTGACTTTCGAGAATTGCTGATGAGGTTGACTGAGACTGGCCTCCGGTTTCGATTCTTGACCTCCAAGTCACACGTTGATACTCGTCTAGAAGGCCGTGGGCTAGGTGGGTTCGTCTGAAAGCTCGTCGCTCATCTAGCCAGAGGGTTTTAATGGCCGTCTGTGGTCCGGGTCATGAAACTCATTCAGCAACGTTTTCTTGTTGTTGATGGATTTAGAGATTCAGTGTGCTTGAGGAGAAAGAAATCCCCACTTGGAATAAGATAGAGACAAATGCCAGGAGCCCATAAACAATGGCAAGTTGTGGTTTTGCAGATCTGCAGTTGAATATGACATAATCATTAGACACTCATTGACCTGGTCTATGTTTCTATTACAAGATTGAAGGAAGGTTGGAGAATTATGTCATGGCTCTGGAGCTGCTTCCAGTAGAAGCTTGATTGAGGCCATATGCCATCAAAGGGGATTAACTTAGAATTCACAAGTATAACCTGCTTCTTCTTTTATCTATTACTGAGACAGAGAACGGGTCAAACAATGTATGAAACTAGGTTGTATGCTGGAGTCCCTACTGAGAGAAAAAACGATGAGATCTTTGATTTCTTTTCCTACGCTAACATTTGACATCCGAACAAATGGATTCCTATGCTAGAACAAATGTATATCTTCCTCGCCCATTTCTCACAGTTGCTCCGCGAGGCATATATGGTTGAAGAAATTCCCAAATGTGATTTGGATCCGATGAGAATCAGATGCATTAGAAGTAAAAGAGTACATGAAGTTGCGAAAAGTTGGGTCAGTCCCGGTTCCTGAATTGCTTGATGGTGGCAGCCAGCAGTTTGTCTCCTGCTATCAACCTCAGCTTCAGTATCATCTGCTGACGCCCAATCTTTTTCTCCTGTTACATTTCAGCAACTAATAAGAAACAAACGCCGAACTGCACAGAGATGTATGCAGAATTGCAGATTCAAAACGCTACAGAGACTACGAAGGGAATAGAGTAGATCCATTTGCTTACGCAGAAATCCTTGTAAGATTTTGTAATCTGCGCCATTTGGGCCGGAGATAGAACCCTTCCAAGCAAAGTCACCAGCTTCGGGAACTTGACCCATGCTGAAGTGGGTCTCATCCTTCCGGCTACATTCCCCTTCACACCACTCAAACCTGCAGAACAAAGTGACACAGGGAACTTTATTCGTTATAAACTTACTAACGTGAACGACTGTCATAACGGACTAAGCGATCAACTCTTATAGATAAATGCTGCTCCCCTGGCGCAGGAGGGCCAATCTTGAAGCGGACAGCCTAATATCAACTTCAAAAGACACAATCAATCGTACTTGGCTTGACATGCCGAATAATCTGACCAGGCACAATCTGGCAAACTCGCTCAAATTCGGAATAAGAAACATAATCGTACACTGCCTAAGGCAAAGAACACAGCTATATACGAGGAGTAGAGCTCACCTTGCCCAAGGGGATCATCAATCTTGAAGCTGACAATGTAACTGGGCAAAATGTAAACATTCATGTAAGCACTCCAAACAAGGTACTTTCTCGGATCAGTCAAACAATCCACCCCAGAATCGAACTCCATAGAACTCGGATAACACTGATTAGAACCAGGCCTGATCTCCTCCTGATTCCCCAATATCACTCTGCACATCAATATATGCCTCATCCCAGCTTCATCCTCTTCACATCCCATCACACTGCTCCACATTCAAAATAAAAAATAATTAAAAAATAAAGAAACTCAAATTCAAGTTCTGCTAAAAATGAAAAGCAAAAAGACAACTGCTTTGTGCTTACGCGTCGAATGCGTGCTTAGCAGCGGAGAGGTGCACGCCGCGTCCCCACGCGCCTCCATTACACGGCGCCGTGGCGTTGCACCCACTAAACCCATGAGCCACAATCGCGCCAATCTCCTCCCTGCTCCCTCCGTACCACCCTTGCTTCACGTTCGCATCTCCGCCGCGCTTCCTCGCCACCGCCTCCGCGTAGATCCGGAACGCGTCCGCCCTTGCCCGCGTCCTCACCGACTCCGACTCGCCACACCTGTACACATCCACCACCTTCGCCCTCGTCCTCGCCGCCCCCAGTCCGGACAGAAAACTCCTCCCCACGATGTTGAACTCCGGGCCCTCGGGCTCGACTCTGAACCCCGCGTTCCCGAAAACCGAAGCCCCCTTCGGCTTCGACGTGACCTCGTCGTCCTGCTCGACGTTGGCCCTGATTTCGTCGTCGTCGATTGAAATCGACACTTGCTGATCTCTAACCGCCGCCATTGAAGAAAAAATCTGTACAAACCCTAAATTTACAAAAACCGAAAACACAGATTTACAACCCGGAAAGCATCAATCTTGGAATAAATCAAGCACGGAAGCAGAGGATTTTCGAAGCTCAAGTTTTCTCTTTGCTTGAAGCTGAAGAACCAAAATGGAAGAAGAACTTGGCAACGTCAAAACGCAGATTTATAGGAACCGGCTTTTGTCGTTTGCGGACTCAATATTAAAATCACTTTCCGTGCCGCAGTTTACAAAGCGCCGAAGTCGGTTTTGTGCTCATACAAACGGCATTTGGAGACTTTTACTGTATATATTTTGTTGACGAAAATGCCCCTCAATAAGGTCGGTTTGGGATGGTTAAGACCGTTTGTGGGAGGGGTGGAATGGTCAAGATTTGGGTAGAAAAGGCCAGAACGGTGAGATTTCGTAAGGACCAAGTTTTGGAGTTCAGGGTTTTTATTAGAAGCTGCTTTTTTTACAAGGTGTGTGGTGTGCGTGTGGGAGGTTCAACTTGTAGTCACCGCTTAGGCTTTTAGCCCACAATTCCGCACATAACGTTGGGCGTGTTTAAATTGTTTCTTGGGTGTTAAGTTAATTGTGTTTGCACTCTTAATTAGCTATTTTTTTAGAAAAAGAAATGTATAAAAATTATTTATTTTCTATTATTTGTCACTTAATAATTTTATTTTTTAGTTTTAAGTGAATTGAGTTTGCACTCTCCAGGTTTTTTATAATTAGTAATTTTTTTAGAAAAAATTATTATCTCATAATGTTAAGCAAATTTGCAGTCATCAAAAATAAGATGGTTTTAGTTTTAAAAATATAATTAAATTTATCTTTACACGTGACAGATATGATTGACGGCTGAAATTCAAAAATGTGTGATTTTGAATTGACGATAAATGGCTTCGAATTATGGGATCATAAATCAAAAGAAAATATATAAAATTATATTTTTCAAACATGTGTACTTCATGCTGTCTTTTTTTATTTTTCACTTAATAATTTTAATGCATATTTAATATTATCACTTATATTTAAAAATAAAAAGTTAGTTTCTTCATCATCAGAAATAAAATCATTTTACACCAGAAATAATACATAATTTATCATTTTAAACGTAATTTTAAAAAATATTAAATATATATATATATATGTATATATATTAAATTTGATCAACCACTTATTATTAATATCTCATTTAACAACTAGTATTAATATATATTAAATTTTACAGGATGGAGGTAGGGATTATTATTTGTTTAGAATCGATGCTTATCCGAATCATTATGTCACTAATAATTAGGCATCATTAAGACGCCAAAGCCATATGGGCTGAGAGCCCGCTCTTTGCAAGTGGAGCGTCGTCGAAGATTACGTCATTACTTACGTATGGAAAAAAGCCCAGTATTTTGAGCCAAGAAGCCCACCTCAATGGGCCTTGATTAGCGGCCTAATCCCTTTGGTAAAGCGATAATTAAATTGTCAACGGCCTGAAACCAACAACATTTGGCGCGATTATTTTCTGGCGGTAGTCCGAGAAACAGGGAACATTCGATACGTCGAGACCCGAGAAATCGTCAGTTATTTCGATCGCTCGAATCGTTGGTGCGTTTCCAGACAGCCAAACTGTCGGAAACGAAAAAACCATAGATCGGATTTTTTTCAACCCAAATTAGATTTATTTTTCTTCTTCACTTTACGAGCGAAGAAGAGCGGATTTAGGATTCGCGCCTCATTTCTCTCTCTCTCCCAAATCGGATCAATGACGAGGTTGTTCCAGCCGTGCTCGAGCCTCCCGGCAGCATCTTGGTTAGTAATATGTAATTTTTGGTGATACGGGTTTGTGTTTTTGATTTGTTGCTGGAGGAATTATTGCGTTTGTTATTTAGGGTTTGTTCTGAGGATTGCTGGAGAATGGTGAGATCGTATTTTTGAGTAAATTGGTTCCTTTTTTGTGGGATTGGAGTGTGTTTGGATTGCGTGTGGCCAATTTTGATAGAAATTGGCGGAGTAGGTCGAGATTTGACTGGTGAGGAATTAGGGTTTTGTGGGAGAAATTGGGGATTTCTTTTTTCTGTGGAGGAATAGGGGAGGTGAGAAATGAGGGGTGGCAATTATGTGTAGGATAGGAAGTAAGCAATGTCGGATAATAAGACAACCTCAGAAACTGGGCCGGGGCAGGGTTCAACCACGCCTGCTCTGGATTCGGTCTCCCCGCCCCCGGAATTAGTGGTGGCTCCTCCCCCGGAGCAGGATCCGGGGCAAGTCTCACCCTCTCCACCACCACCTCAAGTTGCATCTCCACCTCCACCTTCACCTTCACCTCAAGTTGCATCTCCACCTCCACCATTACCTTCACCGCCACCCAAATCGCCACCCCCGTCACCTTCACCTCCACCTCCACCTCCATCGTCTTCTCCTCCTCATCATCCTTTACCGCCTCCCAGTCCAGTTATTCCATCCCCACCACCACCTATAGAGCCTAAACCCTCCCCGCCAAGTCCAGCAGAAGAGGAGCCAAAGCTGTCACCTCCGCCGCCAATAGTCTGGTCTCCCCCACCCCCCGTAGTGCATCATCCGCCCCCTCCTTTTTCTATACCGTCAGAGCCTCACACACCTCCTCCCTCTCCCGCCACTCAGCCTCATGCACCGGCCCCATCTGAGTCCCCCCCTCCACCGATAGATAAGACCTTAACCCCTTCATTGAACATAACAACCCCTTCCCTATCTAAAAATCAAACTACAGTCCCTTCTCCAGCCCGTTCTGAGTCAAATTCATCAATGAATAAAGATACTGTCACGCATTCTCCATCAACATCGGGCTCGTTTGGTACCGAGTCAGATGCAGCAGCGCATTCAAGTCTGAGAACAGGTCTGATTGTCGGTGGAAGTATTGGTGGAGTAATGATCTTATTGGTTGTAGCTATCTTCTTTTTCTCTGGTAGAAGAAACAAGAGGAGAAAGCTAGATGTTTATACTACTCCCTATATGCCGCCAGCTAATTTTACCGTCGATTCAGGTAATCTTTTGGTTGCTTTTGAAATCACGCACTTCCGTTCAGTTGTATTTCCTAGCTTCCTTAATTTGTTTCTGTATTTATATGTAGATGGTTATTTCTATGGACAGCCACATGCAAGGATGAACTCCAGTTATATGTCACAGCCTCCACAATCCGCAAGTGTGCTTGTTAACAGCTACGACAGTCAACCAGTACAATCATATCCAATTGGAACTCCCAAGTCTTTTTATTCGTATGAAGAATTGATGGAGATAACAAACGGATTCATGCGTGAAAACATAATAGGCGAGGGTGGTTTTGGGGCTGTTTTTAAGGGTTGGTTAGCTGATGGGAGGCTTGTTGCCGTCAAGCAACTCAAAGCGGGAAGTGGTCAGGGTGAGCGTGAATTTAGAGCTGAAGTAGAGATTATCAGT
>NQLW01000024.1:888613-901122 GCA_002312845.1 Kalanchoe fedtschenkoi
ATCGATTTGATCGAATTGATCATTTCGACTGACCCATGTTTTAGCTATCACTTAAAAAGTTACAATGGAACACAAAATACAAAAATATATCATCATAAATATATCAACTATTTAACTTTCATATTATTATATTTATTATATAATTGAGATGCACATTTTTTTATATAATATAAGTGTTGGTATCCGTCGTTCTGACGGGATATAATAAAGAGTGACTAGGAACGTCGTACGGACAGCGGTTACCGAAATTGCGAGATGTGGTGGGGGTGGGCAGGAGAGAACGGTTGGGAGGATTGGGCGTGGTTGGAGGCGGGGTGGGAGCGTGGTTGGAGGGAGGTGTGTCACATGAACGGCACGTGATCGGGAGCGTCGTACGGACAGACGCTGATCTTTTATATATATAAATTTTGATGAAGGCTCTATTTATGGATCAATTTAAATACTCCTCTTATAAAATCCTTTAACATCACTTCTCTTAACAAATTGAACCAAAATCTCATCTCTTATTATTTGAATCAATACGTTATTAATTATTTTATTTTATTTTTAGGTATGACTACTTTTATGATATGTCAACATGCACATAGTAAATGTTGTGCATATTTTAAAACATTTACCAGCATATGAAGAAAATATTCTAAATTCTCTTAGAAAAAAATAATCTAAAAAAGTTATTAAATTTGGAAATAATAGCTAAGAAATTGAAAGATTGAGGAATTCTTAAATTATTGATTTAGATAAAGTTAGAAGGCAAAATGTGAGTAAAAATTTAAATAAAATATATGTTTTAATTGAAAGAAAAATATTATACATAAAATAAAAACAATTAAATAAATAAATTTTTAATTTTTAATTTTTTTTAGTTTTTTTTTAAAACAGCTTTCTCCAAATCTAACACAACCTTAATTTACAAGAATTTATTCATAAATAATTACTTGGTCCCGTAAGCGGGTCGGGTCGAATAGAGGCTAGAACGAGTCTTTTCTGTACATTACAACACACATCTTGAATTAGGGTTTCGAGAAAGAGCAGCGGAGCAGCGATGAGGCCGATTCTGATGAAAGGCCATGAAAGGCCTCTGACGTTCCTCAAATACAACAGAGATGGAGATCTCCTCTTCTCCTGCGCCAAGGATCACACCCCCACCGTCTGGTTCGCCGACAACGGCGAGCGCCTGGGAACCTACCGGGGCCACAACGGAGCTGTCTGGTGCTGCGACGTGTCAAGTATAAACCTCGAATGATAAATAGTTTTGATTGACGGTGTTGTTGGAGTTTGAATGAACGCAGTGCAAATTTTTTGAATTCGATTTTTCCCATCTGCAGGAGATTCGAGTCGGTTGATTACCGGGAGCGCCGACCAGACTGTGAAGCTGTGGAGTGTTCAGACTGGGGCTCAGCAATTCACGTTCAAGTTCGATTCGCCTGCTAGGTCGGTCGACTTCTCCGTCGGCGATAAGCTCGCGGTTATCACTACAGATCCCTTCATGGAGGTCACGCCCGCCATACATGTCAAGCGCATTGCTAGAGACCCTGCTGATCGTAATATTTGATTTTTTTGCCTTTTTTTTGTTTTTTTGTTTTTTTTGCATTTGTGATTCTGAATCTTGTGAATGCTGATCCTATCAGAGGATGCCGAGTCGGTGCTGGTACTCAGAGGCCATCAGGGAAGAATCAACAGGGCGGTTTGGGGGCCCTTGAATAAGACTATCGTAAGTGCTGGAGAGGATGCTGTTGAAATATTTGGTGTGAAGGGCCACTTTGGACCTATCAACGCGTTGGCTTTTAACCCTGATGGTCGAAGGTATACACCATTCTCATTAGTTAATTATGCACAGGTCACTTGCCCGTTAAGCTTGGCCACCTAACATTTTTCTTATGGTCGTTTTCGGCACTTCTCTTGTACTACCTCTGTTGTATAGTTTAACTATTAATTTTATAAAACTGATCAGATTTCTACGGACAGGATACAACGTCGCATGTTTGTTTGTAAAGGATCAGATGACATCTTCTTATCACTAAAAATTGTAGACAAAACCTTCTTAAGGCTTTGATCTCAATTGGATAAGTGAATGACATGCAAGGCGTATTAGTATTCTCTTTAGCCGTATTTTTTCTTCTACCCCATTTATTCATATGATTAAATGAACAGGGATGTTTATTGTAGTTCCTGTCATCTAAGAAAACTATGTTTTAGCATTGCACAAAACAAATATTTAAGATATGTTTTATGGCTAATGGTTTTCACTGACCCCATTAAACAAAATTCATGATTGAATTTGTTCCAGACCCGGCACGGATGCTCTACCAATTCTGTTAGATTTGGGCTTGATTTTCTGACTGGTAATGTCTTGTTCTTGCAGCTTCAGCAGCGGAGGTGAAGATGGATATGTCAGATTGCACCACTTCGAGCAGGATTACTTCAGCATTAAAGTTTAGTTACAATTCTTGTGTGCCTGTTATTGAATGCTTGTTCAGATAAGTTATCAAATAGTTTGTATGGAATTTAGTGCTGTTCCTGGTCACCAGATTGAAATGAAGCAGCAAAATTTTTTTCTACTCCCAACATTTTATGGTGGACAGGATGTTTATGATTTCTTAATCATTTACATGACCTACCATTGTATTAATTAACACTTATGCAGTCAAATTAGTCCAGCTTGTTCAGGATCAAGAGGCTCGCCCATTTTTTGAATGTGTTATATCTTATGACTTCTGAAAGGTTCTCTTTGGTTTAGGATCAAAAGCAAAACTCGATTTTAATATTTTCTTAACGTTAGTCATACGTTTTAATCCAAACAAGGAAATAGAATTGCCACATTGGTTTAAACCACCTTATCCATGGCTGAAATAGCTAGTGCAAATTTGTCTAACAATTTTCAGTTTTCAGATTCAATTTTCAGTGGTACTGTATGAATAATGTGTGTTGAAAGTGTGCTTGAGTTGAGATATTTCGAAATGGTTCGCAATAAGTCTGGCGGCACCAAATGAAAGACGTGTGGGCCTAGATAAAAAAAAAACATATTACTGCAAGTCTCTCCTTAAATCTTCTATGACATTTCATATTGTTAAGGATCTCGCTATAATTAGAGTATAAAATTTAATATAAAAAACTTCCCATTCAGGAGATGAATTTCGCACCGCTAATGTAAGTCCACTTAACGAGAAATATTTTTGTGGATTGTGTTCATCACGTGGCGGTGGACACCACCAATGGGAAGTCGTCATAGGCGCGTTGGAAAGTCAAAAAACATTTCAAACCAATGATGAATCGCCACGTGTAATTTTGACTTTTCAACGCGCCACGTGTCGACTCTCAATTGGTGGTGTCCACCGCCACGTGGTGAACACAGTCCACCCAAGAATCACTCCCACTTAACTATGTCAAATGCATATTCATTGTGCTTACTTCATTAGTGGTATGTCTATAAGAAAGTGTATTGTGCTCGATATTAGTGGCGGAGTCAGAAATATGTAGGTTGAATTTAGGTGGCATTTGGGGGACAGCTGCCTCCTCGGCCACCCCAATGGATCCGCCTATGCTGGATACTTACCCTATTTATACTTTGATGGCAAGGATTTATCTACAAAATGGGGATCAGATAAGTTATGTACTAAGTGAAATTAATGAAAATTTCAATGCCCAAATCTCTTTCAAGAACCATTCCTCAAAGAAATATGAAAATATTATGTTTCGAGTCAGTCACAGTACGATATGATGCATCACTAGCAAATTCATTTGTAATTTATTGGGTTCATATTACCTCGTTCAATTTCCCCCCTTATATTTATATGTTATTTTAGAATATGAAATTCAGAAAAAATCATAATTAATAAATCCTAAGAAAATCAAATTGATTCATTATATATTGAAAGTTAGAACATATACATTAATAATCCATATAATATGATTATTTGATAAATGACCCCTCTGAAAATTTGCCTCAAATTCCTATGCACTCCATTTCCAAAGAGGAACCAAACCAATCAATTAAGGGTTCAAATCTGGTTTGTAATATTTCTCTAATTTGGTATAAGAAGAGTAAAAAAAGACCAAGATAAGATATATGAAATGTGACATATCCATCATTTCTTTCTTACTCTCACAACTTTCATCATATGCCACCACTCCCACTTCCATCATTTCTTTCTTTCTCTCATCCACCCCCACCATCACCAACTAGAACTCAAGAAAAAAACCCAAAAAAATCCATCTAGGGTTTGCAAGTGAGACCTTGCCATGGGAGTTTCATCAAGGAAGAAGAAGAAGAAAAAGAAGAATAAGACAAACTAGCAGCCCTTAAAAGCAAAGGCCATATCCACACACATCTGTACCATGTATGATCTTATAGCTAGTTCATCGACAGGCTACGAACAGTAAGAATCTCTGATGCACATGTGCGGTGTGTGCCGGTCAGGGGGGAATGGAAGCATCACGGTCCGAATTCTATGTTTACTGGTTTGTTTCAAGTTTTTCTTGGGTGTCTTTTGAAGATCTGATGAATTGCTTGGAGTAGTTATATATATACATGATGGCTTTTGTATGTTGAATTTAACACTGTTGTCCAAAGCCTTAAATAGTTGTTTCTTGAATTATGCCAGAGCCCAGCTGGGCATCAGTCTCCTCTCTGGGTTCCAGTCCTCTCATGATCATCATTGCTGTTTGGCGCATAACTACAGTCTTCTAGGGTTTGGAGATCGGGAATCAATCAATTACTAGGTCAATAATCAAAGTAAGCATTAGCTTTTCATGATTAGGGTTTTGATAGATATCACCGTGCATTAGGGTATGTCGATCTAGAAAGTCTCTTACTTGCGGGTTTTGCTCTTTCTTCCTCCACTATGTATGATCATCAGTCATCACGTTTGTTGGAACTCGAAGTACAAATCATTAAAGTCCAGGTAGAAAGCTTCACTTCACCGACCTTTTCTAAGTACTTGCATATGTGTTTTATCTATGACTATCATATTGCAACTTCACATTTCGGAGTATTGATCTGTTGGTCTTGTAGTTAGACATATTCTAGAACAATGTTGTAAGTTTTTGGGAGCATGGTGTATATATGAATAGCACTTAATAGATGAGATTAATTAAAAATTGACTGTAAAGATGTGTGTGATCTGACGGTAAAGAGAGAATAGATAACAGAGTTCGAAATAAGGTACAAGGAAATTTTACAAAGACGGAGCAGAGATATGATGATAGTGAAGATGAGTGGGATTTTGAAGCAACTTATGCTGAAATTAAGGAATATGAAGATGTAACCGAAGAAGAGGAGTGGGATCTTTCAGATCATAGCTATGATGATCTATGGATAGAAGACTTGGAGAGTGACGCTGATTGTGAGATAGCTGCAAACTCTATCGCAAGAAAGTTAGGTGAGGAAAAATTTGAGGATGATGAGTCAGTTGAGTTTAAGATAGAGCAAGATGGCTCTAGAGAGGATATGTTGGCTGACTTCGTGGAAGGACACGAAGGAATGAAGCTAATAGCTTTGGAACCAGATGTGCGAGGCTGGTTGGGGGATGCAGGTCTTATTAAGAATCGAGACAATGATGGAATGAAGATCATGTATGACGGTGTTTGGAGGAACAATGCCAGTAGAGAAGAGAAATCTGTTGAAGAAAAAATTCAGAAGCTGGGGGAGCTGAGTGAGGTTACTCAGACCAAAGAACTATCATATGTTCATTGTGGATCACAGGAGAAGAAAAGGAAGACTTCAATGAAGTCAGGCGCAATGGGGAAGACTAAAGGATATTTAAGAAGGTTCACAGCATCAGAAAATATGTCAAAGAGAAGACAAAGTGATTCTGAGATGTCAAATGTTCAAGAAAGGCTGGTTGAAGAGGGAAGACAAAAGCAGGTCAAACAAGACAAGTTTGATATTGGAACAAACATTAAGAGGCCACCGCAAAGAGAAGAGAATTAGGCATTGAGGGGGAGTGTTGAAGATCAATGCCTAATTAAGATAAGTTAGACTAGCCCAAAAATATTATGAAGGTAGCCCGAAAAGAAATGATGGAGCCCAAAGGGAAAAAGAAGTCCACACTAGAGTCTTGTGGAAAATTCTAGAATTATGTGGAGGAGTGTAGACATAGGATATTCTTAGTGGAGTATTCTAGTAGTATAATTGTAGCCGTTAGATTAAACTAATCTCCACCGTCCATTAGGGAGGTGAAGTAGTATAAATAGGTGGGTAGTGTATGGGTTGTATGCACTTGAGTTGGGAGTGACACACTTGAGTGAGAGTGAGTGTAAGAGTTTCTTCCATTGTAGATTTGATCCAATAAATAAAATCCGTTTTTTGTGAGTCGGAAACTCAACATAGTTGACTCTCTCATTTTCTGTCAATTAATTTTGAATGTGTAACCAACTATACTAACAAGAATACAGAGAGCCCAGAGATGTGGCTAGCTACAGGCTGTAGCTCCCTCCTTATTGTGCTGCTTTTGTTCCACCTGGTGGCTTTTGTCCGTATTAGAATATAGTTAGAAAAGATTCTAGATTTTAGGGTGTTTGTGGAGAAAACATGGTGCCATTTAGCTGGAACATTATATGTATAGATTTGAGATTGTGATTGCCAAAGGAGTTGTCTCTCTTGACATTCGACAGAGACCGTGGTGGCCCTTACACGGCGGATGTGACGTCGGGGAAATTATCATCCTCTGAAAAACATTTAGGGTGAGTTTGATTTAGGGGAAATTGGGTAAAAAGGAAAATTTGTATGAAAGTTATAACAATTCTTTTATTTGATTTAGAGAAAATTTGTGAAAAAGAAAATTGTATGAAAATTAAAGAAAAAGTTAAAGTAAAATAAAGGGAGTTTTGAAACTTTTCTTCAAATTTTTATTTCAAATAAAATGGAATCCATTATGAATTTCATTTTCCCTCAAACTTTCTTTTCCATCAAATTTGCTCTAAACCAAACACAGCCTTAGGGTGTCTTTAATTTAGGAAAAAATTGATAGAAAGAAAAATTTAATGAAAAGTGTATGTTTTCTTGTTTGGTTAGAGCTAAAAAATGATGGTAAAATACTAAAACATTCTTTATTTCAAACAAATTTTTCTTCATATTTTCAATCTATTTTTCCTACAAACTTTCTTTCTTTTTTTCGCATTTTTTTTTATTTTTCATTAAATTTTGTTTCCAACAAATTTTCCTTAAACCAAACACAAGAATCATAGAAAACTTTACTGAGGTGCCATCTTATGTTCAATACTACTTTGAGTAGAATAATACTTAGGTTCTCCTTTTTCTCAACGGGCTGGGGCTCACGTATGAATCAGAATGGGCTTATTGAGCCTGCTTAGGAATAGCCCAATGCATCAGGAAGAATACAGCCCAGAAGAAGCGGCCCGAACATGAGAGGGTCCGGTACAGTTGATCTCTAAGAGCCCTACATGCCTGACCTCACGCACCGTAACTCACCCGCTGCTGCCGCTGAAACTCACCAGGCTCTCCATCGCCGAGACCGAGGCGGTAGTCTGATTCTGATGGCGAGAACCAAAGCTCAGGCTTCGAGGGGCTGGGGAAGAGTTCGTAGATCTGTCCCCAGAGGAGGAGGAGGAGGAGCGGGCACACCTGATTCAACTCCGACCACTACTCCTAGATCTCCGAGGAATGATCCGGAGGCATCCGGAAGGAAGAGCAAGAAGCGCCGATACAGACCAGGCGTGAAGGCTCTCCGGGAGATTCGACAGATCCAGAAGAGTACGAAACTTCTGATACCGGCTGCTCCATTCATCAGAACTGTGAGGGAAATCACGTTCCAGCTTTCAGCACAAGTGACCAGATGGACTCCGGAGGCGCTCGTGTCGATCCAAGAGGCGTCCGAAGATTATCTGGTTCATTTATTTGAAGATGGAATGCTGTGCGCGTTACATGCCAGGCGCGTGACTCTTATGAAGAAGGATTTTGAGCTGGCTCGTCGCCTCAAGGGAATCGGAGTTACATGGTAATTTCACTGTTTGTATCAGGATGATGCGTCGTCTCCAGGTTCAATTTCCATTCTGAGTTACGACTTACGAGTATCAGCCACAGCTAAAACCCTTTTTGTTGAGTTTTTTTTTTTGCCAAATGATTTTGGATGAGAAAAATTTAACTAAATGGCCTAGTTTTAGGGTACCGCTGTTTTGAGCACAGCCTTAATCCAACACAACGGTTCAACTAATGTAGTGAGCAGACTATCCAGTCTGCAGACCGTTGACAAAAAAACTCTTTTTGTTTTTGTTCTGTATTTAACTAGAAGAATAGTTGATTTTTTTATTTTTTTAAGATGAGTAAAAATAGTTGGCACGCATTGAAATTGTCAAATAATAAATAAATAAATAATTAATAGTTAAGTGATAGACAAAAAATAAATATAAATATTTTATATGACCTATTACACATTACTTAAAAACATGACTAATCAGGCTGCAACGAGCGTTTGCCTAGAGTTTCTGAATACAAATCGGGTCTAAGATAGTTATTCCGAGTTAATTTTAGAATAGACATGGAAAGGAAAAAAATGAAGTAAAAAATGTTATAATTAAGTTTTTTAAGATATTTGGAGGTGTTTTGGGATGTTTATTGTAATAAATCATATTTATCCATATGAACTTAATACTAGTTAAGAGTTGACCATCTCACGTGCAGTTAGAACGTACCTTACTAACTGTTAAAGTATTCAATTTTAATAAGCACAACAATTGCAGCTGATTCTGAACAATAATAAAACTGCGGCAGTTGAAGCTTTTATTTTAATTATGGATTATAGCACTACACTTGTTTTGCATGAAGGGAGAAAGAAAAATACTCACGAAAAAAAACCCTGTGAGTTTTAGATCTAAACACTGAATATAAGTAGAGATCATATATACAGTATATATGTGTGTGTGTGAGAGAGAGGGGAAAGAGGGACGCGAATCCTGTATTTTGAAGGCACGCGTCCCCGTTGAGAAGGGCAAAAATGAAGGGTTATTTGTACACGCGAGGTATGTCTCAGCATGAGACCGTAAGTTTGATGGAGTTGTTTCTCTCAGCACCTAGATGACACGGTCCTGCAGATTGATCAATGGGCTATTTCATCAGTTAACAAAGCTGGATTTAGAACGAAATAGATTGAGGTCATCTTCATTCTATGTTGTGATGGAGATTTCATGTTAACCTTGTCAGCTGTCTTGGCTTGTCATCACCCAGGTCGTCCATTAGTCCCTTGAGACCCTGCAAAAGAAGAAAGATGTCATATGTATACTACAATATAATTGATTTGGACAGACGCTTCATGTTCAAGTATATAATACGGTTAGAAATTTGTCCTCTTGGATAGCAAGCATGCCAGGGTTTGAATTTTCAAGTAGCTGGGTTTGTTCCTGCACGAGATAACACACATCAATATGAGGGCATGAATGGACCTTAAGAGAATCAAGGATTAGCAGTTATATAACTTCATTCAACCTTCAGAATATCTGGCATAATTGCCCTCTCTCCATTATCAAGTACGCAACCCCAGCATTTGCAAAGTTCTGTTGGCACATAATAAGGAAAAGTTAAGCAGGGAACAGGACTTACAAACAAGAACCATATAAATGAGTTAGGCTGATAATATATTATAAGATATTAACTAAATATAGCAGACCAGAAGAGAACCCTCAGGTTGTATACTATTTACCATTCTTATTTGAACCTAAGTCTACATACACAAGCATATTAAATACTAATGTCATGTTGTAGCATAGAAAGAAGGAAAGGAAAGAAAGCACATGTAAAGTTGAACATCTTAACACATCAAATACAGTATGATATCAACACCAGCCTGTCTTTAACAAAATGTATACATGGCAGCTAAATATATACTTAATTCATTAGAAGGAAAAATATAGACAAAGTGAAGTTCCAGAATTACACTAACCAGTGAATAAACAATCGGCTGTATATCAGTGACACTGCAGCCAACCTGGTACAGTTCTCTCTGAACATTATCAACCTGTGATGCCATAAGCGTAGTTAGTAAAGAAGAAGATCAAACTAGCCTGTGTAAAAGAAGATTGTTGTGCTTATAAAGTACTCTTAACTTACATATTGATTACAAATCGTATTTACATTCTATGAGCTGATTCTAGTAACATGGGAGAGGTGTTAGGGGATAAAAAAAAGTGACACTGACCTTCTCTCCTGTTTTTCTGGAGAGCTCTATCTGCAACTTCACTTGATCATCAACACACTGAATTCTCTGAGTTAAGTGTTTCTTTGCCGACTGTTCACGGATCACAGACAAATTTTAAAATTCCCTTCTAGAAACAAAGCATAAGCAAACAATTCAATTGTGTGCACATGCGCAAAGTGTGGACTTCTATTCAAGTACACACTATGATATGATTGTGTAGATTGGCTAACACGATGAATAATGAACTCATGTGGTTGAAAATTATATTTATCTCAGACAAAACTTTGGTATCTCTTCGTTTGTTTGTTATGCAGCCATAAATCAATAGAATGATTTCACATACAAATGAGAAACGCTATCCACAAGTCCATAGTAACCTACACTTGACTATAACATCCTAGTAACCCATGCCATGCAGATGCATGTAAACTTACCGCAAGGGCATCCGAAACTTGGGTCAAATGACCGGTCAAGTTTGTGACAGCTTTATCCATATTGCGCTTTGTCACATACATCATATCACTGAAAGAAATACCCTAAAAGAAATAGTGGAGGCTGGTTAGTTTCTTCAAGAGAACACATTTCCTCTATATTATTAGCGTGATGGGGATTATTCATGAAGAACCACACCTTCCACCACATATATCCATAACCTACTGCCCCCACAGCCGCAACAGTGGGCAGATAACTGATTATATCTAACCCTATACATAATGAAAAAGAACAATTCAGCAGTCTGAGTTTAAGTAAAATGCACTGACAAATAGATCACGCACAGAAAAAACTGATAACAAATAATAGCGTCAAATTCTTTATCCCTTTTAAGCATGCGAAGCATTACCTGAGCCCCCACCATTAACAACAGTAATTTGTCGTGACTTCATATTGAGAACTTCATTGGTTAGTCGTTTTATCTGCAAGATTAAACAGGAAATTATGGGACAATGAACACCCTATTTTTACAATCATGCCCTTCAAGACAGAATTACGAAGTCCTAGAGAACTCTACTAAACCAATACACACTAATACAAAGAAGCCTTCACCCCCAACAGCCATGGCCTGAAAATACAACTCCAGCCACTAACAAATAATAAAAAAGTGAAACAACCAGATTACATGACTATTTACCAATTTAATGCATATGACTCCATAAGTTGAGACCAAATCCTTCAGAGATTGAAGCAAATCAAACATGTTCCCCTACTAACTAAGGTTCTAAACGAGAAAACTCATGTTTGAGATTCTTGTGAGGATGAGATACTTCAATGGACTGAGGCACTATCAATTGTCCACTCATAAATCACTGCTAAGAGTATATCAGCTTAAAAACACATGATTTACCAACCTGAAGAGCTATATTTTCTTGAACTGGGTCAGCTGACTCATCTCCAGACCTCTCCATTTTTTTCAACAGCCCCTGCAAAAACGAACACGTACAAAAAAATGAAGAATATGCATTAAAAAAAAGAAACCTCACATCAAAAACAGTTCCGGGTAAAACCAACAAACTTCAAAAAGGCAATATCTCATAGTGTCACTAATCGGCTCGTAAATCTCATGTCAACTATGCGCAAAACAAACCAATCTGAAACGCATTCCACACCACACAAATCTCACAACCAAAACCAAAACATACACACACCTGAAGCTCAGCAAGCACATCGGACAACTTCCCGTTCTTCATCAAAACAGTGCCGGTATAACCTTAGATAAAACAAGCAAGACAAAAACACGGACATCGCATCAGATTCAGATAGCGGAAGGCTCGGAAACTAGACGATTCGCGACTTTGCAGAAAGCTTCACAGCGAAATTGAACTAGACGAACCTGCGCCGGCGAGGATCACGATCCTTGACAATCCCATTCCTGCCAGCATCGCCATGATCCTTCTGCTGATCGGGAAACCCTAATTTGGCACCATACTTCGAGTCTCGGATTGAGAGACTGCCAACGGTCTCTGCTGCAGTCCATACTTTCAATATTGAACGGCGCCACCTTGAACAGATCTGATTCGAACGATGTCGTATTGACTATCTGGTCCGTGGGTTGTTCCTTGTTCCTGCTGCTCAAACATCGTCTTTGATTCAAATTAGAGTTCGGTTCAATATACTGTTAGAGATAGAGAAAGCCGACGCTGAATCCTCAGAACGTCTGCGTTTTAGGTACCTTGGCCTTAAACGTTTTCGTTTCGAAAAGTTCCAAACCCGACGCCTAATCCCGGTCACGTCAATGGCTCGTCGCTCAAGAAAGCCGCGTATTGAACCGCTTATACAGATGACCGGTTCGGTTTCTCAATTAGACCGATTCAAATCCAGGATTTGATCTCAGTTCAACTGCGATGCTTCGGCAAGCTCTTTCCC